>ASPP01008717.1:0-13475 GCA_000512085.1 Reticulomyxa filosa
GGAGGGATCGTGGAGGGCAAAAAAAAAAAAATTTGAAAAAAGGGAGTGTAAATGAAGGATTGAAGGAACACAATAACAAAAAATAAATTTTTTTTTTTTAAAAAAAAAAGCCACAAACCCTCCACCGATGACGACCACATTCCCTCCATCTTTTTGAACGGTTTCGATAGCTTTCAACAAGGAGATGCCGTCGTCGTAGTCCCTCAAATAATGAATGCCGGCCAAGTGGCTCCCTTCCATCTTGAAGTCGCTTAGCTTGACTGCACTTGCACCGGTGGCCAAGAGCAACTTTGCATATTGGATGGCCTTCGTGGTCGTAGAGGACTCCTTGCCACTCGAGGCATGACACTGCACAAACAATGTCTTGTGGTCAAAGTCAATCTCCGTCACACGACTGTCCAAATACGTACGAATGCCGTTATGATCATACCACTCTTGCAGATGTGTTGCTTTGTTCGCTGCACACGTGTTGATGTCTGGAATCTTGGCCTTTCCCATTAACAATCCTTTTGATAACGCTGGGCGCTCATATGGCAGCACCTTTTCGCTTGATATCATGCACACCTTTTTTTTTTTTTTGTATGTTTGTGAAATATTCTCATCAGACATACATACAGACTTTTTTCTATCCTCCCCTTCTTTCTTTTTTTTTTTTTTTGAACCACTTTGTTTTACATCAGTAATGCGAAAGCAAAAAACACATAGTGAGTGAGTAGGAAGCTTAGACTAATTCGAAACGTTGCCTTTTTTCACTCCTTGGCTCACGAATTCATTCACTGCATAGCCTGCGCTTGTGCCACCTCCGACTATAACAAAGTCGTACTCTCTGTGCGCAGATCAAGCAAAAGGAATATTTCGAGATGATACAACTTGATGCTTTGCTTTTTTTATAGAAAGAGAATAAATAGCTAAGTAAACCAACTCAACTCGGTTTTAGACTCAGCCATTGCTTTTTTTCCGCCACTTTATTATTTTTTTTTAAAAAAAACTTCAGTAGGTCTGCTCTAACACAGTACAACAAATCTATTTATACTGAAACATTCCACAATTTTTGCACGAATATCTCCTATAGTAAATGTGTGATATGATCAAATCCAATTTTATTGGCCAGGAACGTAGCATATTGTGATATCTTTCACACGAACATACATTTACGCTTTTTGGATACTGGTAAAACTAAAAAATGGTCATGCAAAGTGAAGTTTAATTAAATTGAAGAACTAATTATAGTTTGAAAACAACTTTTTTAGTTTAATTTAAATTTGAAAATTGAATAAAAAAACAACTTTATTCAATGCACACAACATCTTTTTTTTAAGATGTTCTCAGTGAGAAAGTCACTGAAGATATTTTTAAACCCAGACCAACAAGAATTTATTTATATTTCTTCCATTCCCATCGTTTCTTCAAAATACAAAGTCCTTTTTCTAATTTGTATCATTTTAATTTATTTAAAAGTCGTCAACCCATGCTTGTAAAGAAGATGAGCTCGGATTAAAGTCAATATCAATGGCTTGGCAGTTATGGATCGCAAATCGTAGTTTGTCACGACACAGCTCAAATGTAGAATAAGGTGGTAAATCGATACTGAAGAAGCAGGTATGAGCAATAGGCAGTGAGTCTTCTCCCGTGTTCAAAGCCTTAATCGTAAAGTTGGTAGTCCAATCGTTTTCAGTGGGTGGCAAGCGGTTTCTTCCCCACACAAATCGTAAGAATAATTGTCTTTCTTCTTGCGAGAAAGCATAAAGAGTCTTCCAAAAGAATTTGACGACATCAGACGACGAGGAGAGTCCTCCTTGATACACAGTGTGTTTCCTTAGGGCCTCAATGTCAATGTTTGGATTACCACACACCAATACCTCTAAGTCATACCAATTGAATAGTGATAACATACGAACAGGAACAACTTGATTCAATCCTTTTGAGATTGCCTTCATTTGTTCTGTTGATTCGCTCAATCTTTTCTTGATTACAAGCGATACAAATTCCTGCAAGTTTTTCTTTGTCACATCGATATTTTTGCCATTATCTTTCAATTCAATTTCCGTGCCATCGCTCAATTGCGTCGTAAATCGTTCATAGACAACATAATTAAATGATTTTTCGTCAATTTTTTCCAACTCGTTCAGCGCTTGCACACAAAGCTTGTCAATGGCCTCCAAATCGGTAATGTCAATTTTTTCATCGGGCAGTAATTGCTTCCATACAATCGATGGTAAATCAAAGCCCAAGGTTTGCTTCGTACGTAAGGCAATTCCCATCAACACACCGACAAATTCGTACATAGTCAAATATAAGGAAGAAGTGCACGAAGGATTAGGAATCCACTTTTCGCGGTTCAAACCGACACTGTTTCTTCCGTTGGGACTTAACACAAATAGTGGAGTGGCATCACTTTGCAAGTCACTAATGGCATTGGTCAACGATTCACGATAAGGCCCACCAATATCGATCGATCCCTCACCGGCAAACTGGACATTCCACAATTGTTGACCCGAGCTGCCTCGGAAGGTGCTGTAGCGAGTATTTTTCAGTTGCGAAAACAATTGTCCAAACGTGGATCGCAATCCAGTCGGATCATTTTTCGCTTCACGGGCCTTTGCGGCTTTGATACGATTGATGGTGATGCGAGGTTGGTTTTGTTGATTGAACGAACACGAGCTTGCCAATAATGTGTCAAAGACTGATTTTTTCGTGCTCATAAAGTAGCAACCTTTAACGTATGGATTTGCGAACTCAAGGAAGAGGAACTAGCCAGATCAACGGACAATGCCTTCGGATCTTTTTTGCTGTCGTCTGCTGATCCATTGGAATTGTTGCCGCGATTAGCCGGGGATGTTTGATTACGTGCCAAGGCCGTTAAAAAGGAAGCAGCAAACGACGCCAAAGAAGTGTTGCCGCTTGCATTTTCATCGTCATCGGAAAATAATGTCACATCAATGTAATGTAACAATGGAGTGACCAGCTTGTTCAAGTACTTGACAACTGCAAATCTTCCTTGGATTTCTCCGTTTTCTGATGCATTTAGTTTTTTGAAGCGGTTTATGTCATCCTTGTTCGGTGTCAACATGACCGAGTCCAGAGTGGTCACATCTACGCCCAAACGAGTGGCGACAATTTGGGACATTTCGGTCAGCGCTTCGTCCATTGGCAGAGTCCAATTGCTGCACTTGGATTGAATCATCAATTTCAGTGAATTGATTATTTCGGTTCTCTTTTTAAGAGATTCCTCTGATTCGCCAATCAAATTCGCCAACGGATGCGAGCCATGGATACAATCAAAGGAAATGTGTTCAATGCTAAATCCACCAAATCCAGTATCTCGTGAAATTAGTTTCAAAGTTACATACTTGCCTGCAACTGGAGGTTTCACTTTGATATGGCCCACACTTCCACCCACTTCAGTAAAACCAACAGGTTCGTGGGGTTTTCGAACAGTCGCGCTTGAATTGCGTTTGCGTGATTCAAAGCTATCATAAGATCTTTGGTCCCAATGTTTGCACCACTCAAAGGAATCAAAGTCAGGATCATTGTTTCCAACAAATACCAACACTTTGAACGAATTGACTGATGGTGGACAACGGACACTGACACTTCGGAGCACAAATTCCACCGCGTCATGTCCCGACACTTTAAAAGTGATATTGGTATTTTCCGGCTTCATGGAATGGGCAATACTTGCATTATCTTGCAAAATCATATCGGCACTTGCACCTCGAATGGCATTGGATTTGACAATTTCAAATCGCATTTTTTGAGAGCAGTCCAACGAAGCTTCATTAGCCAAAGCGCTATCCACAATGTTATCCGGTAGAGGGACTCGTTTCGTCAAAAGCATTGTCACGTTACTTGCGACTTGATATCGATTCAACCACGACGAGGACTGAATGGCCGAGTGTTCAAAAGGCACATAGCCTTCGCTTGCTTCTGGAGGGAAGGCAAATGGCTCACCACCCAAGTTGATAACACATTGCGACATATGATTTAAGGAAATGCATGGGAATAGTCCATCTTCAGATTCAATGCCACTAAATGAATGGCCAGAGGATAAGCCATCAAAGCAATATTCGATATACTTGTCATCCAAGTTCAGTTTTACACCAATAACAATGCCAGCACCCCAGTTTGGTCGGGCAAGTTCTGCTTTGTCTCCACGGATCGGTTGCACGGTGCGACTGCGATGCATAAACGCCGTGTTTGGTCCAGTGGTACACCACGAATTACCACCATTGTCACAACCAATGCCACTGTTGTTATATTTGCGATAGTTGCGATTGATAAATCCGACACACGCATAGTTGCATTGGCCACTAAATTTACATTCATAATACCATTTTCCACCTCTCACACACACATCTGCAACAAAATCGTCCACATAATAACGGTTGTGTTGATCAGGCTTTGTGGACAAGGTTCGAGAAGGCAGGGGTTCTTCGTACATTAACGAGATCACGGTACATTTTGATGGACCGTCTCTGTACTTGGTAAAGGCTTCCATAATGTGCGCAGGAACTTCCTTTGATTCTTTTGCCTCCGTAACGACTTCGCTCTTACTCTTTTCCTTGGGAAGTATACTTCTCGTTGCCAGCAGTAATTCCAATAGCGTTTGGATGTGCGGACCAGGCAGTGAACCACTGCTCCATTGAGTCAATGTCCACGTTCGCAATCCTTCGTGAGCAGTTTCCAAGCGATCAATGCATTCGGAAACGAGTGCCAAAGTCGTGTCTCTTGTCTTGTTGTCTTCAAAGGTAGGGAGAGAAGCCCATTGATTTGCAATGCATGTAGCAATACGAGCAATCGCTTGTGCTGCTTTACGATCGCTGGCATGTTCCAAGCTACGCAACAACTGAAGCAATACAATGTCCAAATTGGCGACGCGAGCGGCTAAGATAGCATTGACAAAGACTAACGAGCTGTAAATCGAGCCTTCCAATACTTCCGATTCTACAATTCGGAAATCGCTGCTCAAGTCCATGATAATGAAAACCACTTCCGAAGGTGGACATCCATTGTACCAATTGACTGACGTGACTGTGTAGTAGAATTTGTTTCCTTCAAGGACTTGCACGTGTTTGGTGAAATCAAAAGGATACACATTGAATTTGGCCAGCAATTTCTTTTTGTTTGGATCTTGATAAATCGAGACAACTGTGAGACCCATGTTGGTGAGGGATGGATCGGATCCAACCACGAGTTTCAACTTTTCTGCTCCAGGCCATTCAAAAGGCACAGCTTTGATTTGTGCCTCATCGTCAACGTTACCACGTCCATAGTTGTAGCCATAGCCCACGCTGGTGCATCGTCCGTGGACTGGCACAGGTACGCGTTTCAATGTCGAGCCATCTTCGTGGCCTACTGTATCGTCATTGTGTTTGTTCAATGTTTTTCGGAACAATTGATTATTCAAACACAAATTTCTCAAAATCGACTGGGAACAACTCATCAACGTGTGCAAATAAAATTTTTCTCGATCCGATTTGGTTTGTTCGTCTCGTAGACAACGCACCAATCGGCCTGTTATGTCTACCGGCTTCATTGAGTTGACTGGGTCCAGTTCGGCCGCAGGGTGTGGACGTAAGGATAAGCAAATGTGCAAGATTTGCTCAAATTCTTTGGGTGTGACAATGCCATGCAATGATATCAACGTGAACAGTGACAATAACGCACGACGCATGGCATGAACGCGAACGGCATGTTCGGTTGCCAACACGTGGAACAGCAAGTCGTGGGTCGGTTGATAGGTCACGGCATTGAACCATTCTTTCGTGGCTGCATTGGGCTCATTGTTATTAAATTCTTCAACGTGTGTGTGGAAATCGGCCACGTTCGAGCCATATCCCCAATATTCGCTGCCGATGATCCTTGGCTTTGTGAACCGGTGGACAAATTACGTAATGTGGCATCTTGGAAATCTCTCCATTTTTCTGCCAAATTCCACTTGTTTGGAGATTGCACTTGATCTTGGTTCAATTCTTCTAATGTTACCATCTTCAATTGATCCGCAGAAACTGTTTTAGATCGTTCTTGTTCTTTCAATTTGCGCTCTTTTTCTTTCTCTTCTTCCGATTCCATGGTTTGGACAAGCCACTCTTTGTTGGCTTTGATCCACGCATCTGCCGCTTCTACTGTCGTGTTTCCTTCTTTTTTCAATGCTCGTTCGGCCAACGCTTTGGCATGGCCTTTGGTCGAAACTAACTCTTGAGTCATCATTTGACGATTCAAAATCTTTGGATGATTGTTTTCTTTCACTCCCAACACGAGACGCAGCGTTTCTCCGGCCATTTGAGGAACTGCCACAATGATCAAGTTTTTCACTGCTTCAATGTCATCCAATTCACTCTTTTCCAACTTTTCATCTTTCTTTGCAGTAGTGGATGACAAGGACGTGTCCGTAAAGGTGTCACTCACGCCAAAGCCGGTCCCTGAAACTGATTCAACTCCAAATTCTCTTCTTGATATAGAAGACACACCAAAATCTAAATCGATCGAATTGAATCGATCAAACTGGTTGACAGGATTCAAGTCCATATTTGCACTTCGCGATGCCAATTCAACCACATCTGTGCTCACTGCTGCTTTTTTGGATTTTTTACCCTTTTGTCTCCATCGGCTTTCATTTGCAATCCTTCCGCTGCAACGTTTTTGGAATGCAAAGCCAAAACGACTGCTACTGCTCCCAATTCTTTAATCTTTCGCAAACGTGATTTGAATTTTCCATACGTGTCAATCATTACAATTTTACCTTGGCATTTTTCAAGCGTGGGTTCTTCATTCAATTGGATGTAACTCAGCAATCCCTTCACTGTGCCTTTGGTGGATTCACTCAATCCCGTTACACCTTGATGCTGTTTTTCCAAGTGCTTACCCAAAGAGGAAAATTCCGCGGAAAATTCTGCATTTGGTTTTTTGATCTTAATATTCAATGAACTCGTGTGTTCGATGCTGACCTCTACCACTTCACGTCGACGACTTCGTTTGAAGCATTCGTTCATCAAAATATGGGCACGATCGCATAACACTGCTGATGGCACTTCGCATGATTCATGAACGCTTGTAAATGCAATTTCGGTTAATATTTTGGGTGCATTCGTATCAAACAATCGAACAAATAACTGTAACATGTCAACATTTAATAAAATACCATTCAATGCTTGCGAGCACAAGCTATGGATTTTAAAGTTTACCACATCCCACAAGTCAATCTTTTCCTTATACTGCTCTCCAGTTTCTCCAAATTCCAACTTTTGCTTCAACACATGAACCAAATGTTGCATAACAGTCGACCATTGGATGGACTTGCCAAACGCGGTCACATCAAATACTTCGTCTCCAAGCGTCACCACTTCTTGCGTTGCCACTTTGTCAATGGCGGAGCCCTCGACTTCTCGGATCAGAGTGAGTCGATTTTTTGTGACAGAACGGCCTGTTACCACTCCAATTAAATCTTCCGGAGCGTAGTAGACTCGACTTCCTACGCGAATGTTGTCGATATATCCTCCCATCAAAGCTAGTGCACCTACGCATTGGAACAACTCATCTGTAATTTCGGTATGATCTTTTCCATAATTATGGCTCAAATAGCCAAATGACTTTTCAACTGATGATCCAATAATGGTTTGCCATGACTGTGGTGATTTGCGAATCAAATAACGCAGGGTCATAATTTCCTCCGCGCAAATCGAAACAAGATCACTCGAATGTGCGAGTGGCAATTTCATTGATAAGAAATAATCCCACAATTTTTGTTGTTGCGCAGAGGCCGCCAATTTGTCATGTTTTCCGTCAAAATAGCATGCCACCATTGGAGCGCACATGGCATATCCGATATCTTTAAGGAGCTTCAGGATAAATATCGAGTGCGAGGAAGAGTCATTGTTACTCTTTTCGTAGTTGTCACATTCGTCCAACAATTTCCACGACGGCGCCACACGAGACGACAACACTTGTCGCAAGATACGCAACGTCACCACGCGGGTACGAGGAGAGCCATTCCATAGCAAACGCAGTAATGCAGACAAACTTCGTTTTTGCGAAAATAGATCTAATGCAGTGTACGTAATATGACTACTGAGGCTCGGTTGCTCTTTTTCTGATGACGATCCGTCTTTCTTTTCGTGACCGGCTTCGTCTTTGGTGCTAATATTCGAGTGCGTCTCGCACATTTCTTCCACCAAGTTCAACACACGGACGTGGAAAGACTCTTCTGTTGTAGTCGTTTGTTCAGTGGCCGAGCTCGTCAACGTGTCGACTTGTTCGTCTTCTTCGTCGACTGTTTCTTCCGTCAAACCAGTTGCAACGCCGCTGGCAATGCCGAATCTGGAAATCGTGGCCACTTTGCGCGAAATCATTGCGTCCTCTTTGATTCTGCGAGAAGCACCAAACTTCAGTTCGTATGAAGGAGGCAATTGTGGAATCCAAGGACCGGGTTCTCCTGGTTTCACTTGGGATATCTTTTCTAATTGCTCCAAGACCATTAAATAAATCTTTTCCAAGTACGAATCGATTCGTTCATCGCCCTTTTGATGTGATGCTTGTTGGCCTTGTCGAATCGACATAATTGTTGAGGCCAACATTTCCAGCAATGACCACGCCGACGTTTGATATGCTCCTTGTATCACCGTGTTTTTCTTTTCGTCATTCTTTTCGGTGGTCTCTTCGCTTTTTGGTGGCAGTTTGCTTGCTTCCGTTTGGTGATTCAATAAAATTTTGAGAGCGTCAAATATGCCCAATCGATTCATCAATTCAAATTCACGACGACTCGCATCCAATGCAAACGCATACAATGTGGCTTGGATCAAATGCGATCCTGATTTCATGGGTTCCTTCAGATATTGAATGAGTAATGAGTACAAGTAATTGGTTGCATCGAGCAGATCGTCTGTAATGCCATAGCCAATGGGTGCCAAGCCTTCAAAGATACTCGGGGCCTCACCCACAAAACTAAACGAGTGCGATTTTTGAAGCGATGGGATCAAAAAGTGCAACATGTCTCGTTTCACAATATTAAAGTTGCCTCCACACTCGTCCAAAAGGACACGTAACACACGCAAGCCAAAGGCACGCATGCGACCACGTACGCGGTCGCTTTGGATACGTGAAATGAGTTTGTCCGTCTCAATCTTGTCTGTGTCCAAAAACTTGAGCACCAATTTCCACACAATGGAATATCTTTGTTCGACGCTTGCCGACTTTAATTCCACGCCTTCCTTGGTGCTATGCCGTGCCATCAATGTCGCCGTGGCTGTTTGTAGTGTCTTTTCCGAGGCCATTTCTGACGACTTGTTTCTCGTCAAAGAGGGGATAGGCAAGTCTTCTTCTAATACTTCCGGCTGCACTGCCAACACTTTCAATAAAAATGTGCATCGCACTTCAATTTCTTTGCAAATGTCTTGATACAATTTCACCTTGTCTACGGCCAAATTTTCATCAATGACTGCTGTTGTTGCTCCAACGCTTGCAATCTTTTCATCGCTTTCTTCTTTCTTTTCATCCGTTATGGTTGCACGTTGTTGGGATAATTGTTCTTGTTCGTGTTTCAAATGGGCAATGGACCCAGTTCCTGCAGATTGGAATGCAGAGCCATGACTCTTATCTTTGGGTTCATCCTTTTTGGTTTTTTTGTCCTTGTCTTGTGTTTCCTCGTCCTTAATTCCTGCACTTTTCTTTTTTTCTTCCAATTTCTTTTTCAACAGTTTCGATTCGGCATCCTCGGACTCGTCTTCTCGCTCTCTTTCATGTTCTTTGTGTGTGGACTTGGCCTCGTTGTTGGGTCGATGGCCGTCGCTTGGTCGATGACCTTCATTTGGTCGATGAGGCCCATGTCGTTCTTCTTTCTTTTCTTCATTGTCTCCTCCTCCTTTTTTTTCTTCTTCGTGCGGTGGTTTATTCGGATGTTGTTCTTTGGCGTTTGATTCACGGCCACGACGCTTCTTTCGCATTTGGCGAGCTGATGTCTTTTCATTGTCCGTCTTGTCCTCTTTTTGCATTTTTCGAGTAATTTCCGCCTGTTTTGCACTCAACTCCGCTTGGAATTTCTGCACAAGCCATCCTCGAAGTTTTTGAGCTGTTTTCCAAACACGTTGAACGCTTTCTGGAATCAACACTTTTTTGTGTTCAGTTGCAGTTACTGTTTCGCCTTCGGACAGCATCTTTATGGTGGTCTTGGTTAAGAGATTGTGTTTGATCAATACGGCAAATACGTGGAGAACGGCATTGTCCACATATGTTCCGACTTCCGCACTCGGCAATGGGAATTTTTGAAATGGGATGCGGGCCAACAAAGGAGCCAAATCTTTTGCGATTTGCAAGTAATTGATTGGGTCTTTGCCGCTGCTGTCGCGAATATCAAAGCGCTTTTCGCTTTCGTCGCGATATTTCTTTAAGACAGGACTCAAGTCAAATGGCAGATAACTGAGCGACGCTCTTTCGATTGCATCTGCCTTGTCGTCGTATTCAATACCTTGTGATAGCAAGTCATTCTTCAGCCAGTCAAGAGAAGAGCGATCCAATTCCAACTCCGTGTCAATGGGCGCCGAAATGTAAACACCTGCACATTTGCTTGCCAACAAAGTGCAGCTCTTGGTCAAGTCCAAGATCCATGGCAGTTCATAGCGCACCTCTTCCGTGGTTGCTGATACGGTCACTTTGAATCCCCACGCATTGGATTGGTAGCCACTGTTGAATACAATGCACACCGTGTCTCCGCTGACAATGATTGGTCTGTTTGGCGTGGTAATAAAGTTGGCCCCTTCAATTGGCTCTTGTTGGTTCGGACGACGATATAACGTCAACGACGCACCAGGGGCGCTGGAATTGAATGTTTGTGAGTCAATAATCAACTTCATGCTCTTTGCGCCAGGGACCGAGACAGCCTTTTCCGTTGTGCCTCGTTGGACCGGGTGAGGACTTTCCGCAACGGTCGTGCGATCAACCATTATACGATCATACTTGCCAAGGACAAAATCTCGTTCGGAAACTAAAATGTTAGGCAAATCACGCATTAGCGAGTTCAAGGTAATCAACAGACGATAAATGTGAGGCAAGATCTCGCTCGCCAGTTTGGGATCAATAGCCATTCCCCACATTACATTGACCAAAGGTGGCAGCAATTCACCGACTCGTTCCTCAAATATCTTCAACAACACGGCTTGCACGTGCAACTCCAATTTGGCCTTTTTGCTGTTTACAAATTCCATCAGCTCCGAGCAATTGTCAATCAATTTGAATGCATACGGCAAAGCATACTTTATGTACACTTCTCGGTCTAGCTTGCTAATTTCCGAATTGAATAGGCATATTTCCATTCGAGCCAAAAATTGTCGCAATGTTCGAATCAAATCTTTGTCTGATTTGGACAATAGGTTACTTGCAGCTTTGTTATCCGCGTTGGGCGCACCGGCAGTGGTTTCCAACTGACGTTCCATGGCTTGCTTGGCATCATCAAAGACCAATTGCAATACGCTGTGCAGCAACAGACATCGCGGATACATTTTCGAGTCTTTGCCTTTTTTGAAAATGTTAATCAAGGCCGGTACTAATCCAATCAAGTTATGTGGCGTGTCAACGAGTCAAAGTATCGACTGGCTAATAGCAAACGCAAAGGATTGGCTGATGTTGCATTCAAGCAGCCCTCCACGTGGTCAAACAAAATACCGACACGATCAATTGGATCCATGTAAAACACAGACAGACCAATACTCAAGCACTCTGCAACCTCTGTGTGGACCTCGTCTTCCAACGCTTTTGTTGTTTCGCGGTGAGGTCGATCAAACACCAAGCGGTTAAGCAAAGTCACATAGCGTTCTCGAACGGTGGGTGTATTTGGAATTTCCATGCCCATCTCGTCCACTTTGCGTTTGTTAAAGCCGCACGACTTGGGATCAACGTTCCAAGTCACCAAATGTGTGATATTCGTTCGAAGCACTCGAATGACTGTCAACAACGCCAACATGCGTACTTCTTCCAAGTTTCCATCGCTAAAATCATCCGACAGTTTGTCCTTTTCCAAAGGCAAGGCATCTTTTGGTAAGGCCCAATTTTTCGCATAAAATTCATCCGCCAAGCGTTCAGTGATTTCCAGCAATGCTTCAAATGTCTGAGATGTCAAGTCGACTCCAAAGGGAATGGATAAGGACATTGGCACGCTATCCAATGTATCTACCGTTTGCAAGGACTCGCAGTCATTGTCAATTTTGACCAAAATGTTCGACAATGCCAATGTTGCCGACACTTCGTCTTGCAACTCCAAAGTGCTGGAAGAAGCCGCTCCAGGGGTAGCGATACTCGCCAGTGCACTTTGTGATTCGTCTGCAGTGTCTTCCGTCGTTGTACCTCCGGCTCCGGATTTGTGTCTTGCCATTGGCTGTGGGCTGAATATCTACTCCTAGGAGTCCATATCGCTTCAGTAATTTCTTTGGTGTTGTTTCTTGAATCTCTTCCACTCGCTTTTCCATGCGTTCTGCTCTCCATTGGCTTAATGTGGTTGGTGCCTGCATTGAGTGGCATGTTGCCGAGGTATTGGAAACACCACCTGCCAATAGCCACATACTCTTGCCGTTTCCAGCGAAACAAGCTGATTCAACATTCGTAAAGCCATCGTATTCCAATTCGTCCAACAGCAATCCTGACTCTAATGAAAACTTTTGCGCAACGCCTCCATAGGTTCGATTCCAAAACGCACGTTCGGGATATGCAATGACCAGTGTCTCTCCATTCGTATAAAATGAAGTGGTGGCTGCCACTCTTGGAGGGAAGGATTGGTATGTCTCGGGCTCCTTGCTCGATATTCGGAGTAAATAAGGTCTGGGCTCGTTCTTCCATTCGCAGTCTTTCATAAAGCCATGGTTTTTAAATGAGGACAAGTCTCTGACAATTAATCCCAAGCCGTCATTGCAAGGCCAAAATCCTCGCAAATGTTCTTGAGTGACAATTTCTTCTACGCGGGCTTTCAAACCCTTTTTGATTTGATCTTCGCTGCGTGCACAGCTCCAAATGCGAACATCACAAATTTGACCAAAGAAAGGCCTGCCAGGAATACTACCAACGGTCCAGTTTTTGCCATTGGCTTGGGGCATACAGTTTGCACCCGTGGGATACGAATGTCCGGTGCTTAGCATACCGTTGACATAAATACGCCAAATCGTGTCTGCGACATCATACGTGACAGCGAGATGGGTCCATTGCGACAAGTCTGCTTGGCCTGATGCATAGCCGGTGGACGTACCATTGATAGTAGACGACCCGCAATATATTTGTTGATTTTGGATATACAAGTACGTGGAATAGCTGCCGTCACCATGTTGGAAGATTTGCTGAGGGCCTTGGCGGGTTTCAGAGTTTGGAAATCGAAGCCAGCATTCCATTGTCGTTGACCCACTAAAATTCAAGTCTTTTGGGCAACCCAAATCGACCAACGAAGTATTGTGATATCTGTTTTTGGACGCGGTTCTCCTGCCCCATCGATTTGTCGTAACTGC
>ASPP01008718.1:0-14669 GCA_000512085.1 Reticulomyxa filosa
TTTTTTTTTTTTTTTTTTTTTTTTTTTTTTTTTTTTTTATGATGTCATTGTTTTGTATGTAACACGTATTATTTTCAAACAGACAAAATCGCTCCCACGCAATTTCGCTCGAAAAAAGTAACAAGAGTGATATCATTTAGCAAAAAAAGAACCGGGATTGGATTGGTCAAAAGAAATCCCAACGTTTTTATTTTTTGAAATGAGTAAAAATTAATGCTCTCTAGTGCAAAAAAGAACATTACACAGCCAGAACAAACCCGTAAGCGTTTTAAAGCATATCTTTGATCAGTGACGACATGTCTAACTTCAAAGACGCTCGACGACATGCCATCTCCCAAGGTTTGTATAACTTCAAATGTGTCCATGACATTTTTTCTTGCGTTTTCAGGTTTAATTAAATCAGCGACCATGGGAGGGACATCCACATATTCGTGTTCTTTCGCGTTGACCAAGGTCCGTTCTGTGGTTTCATTCTCAGCCTCCACGAGCACACTCAACTGAGATGACATGTTCTCGCTTGAAGAGTTATTGTTTTTTAAGTGTGGACGTTTCGGCGCTAATACTCCATCTGAGTCTTCTAAACCGAATGTACTGGCATCCGACACACTGAATGAAGTCAATGGACTATCACCATTCACAGGGGTCTTATTCATGTTCGGCGAAGATTTTGGTTTGGGTGCTTCGTGATTATCACTCCACGTTGGTTTCTGGACTGGTGGAGGCGGAGAACAATCAACAAAAAAATTTTCGTTTGTACAACTCAAGCAGTTTTTGGACTTTTCGTTTCCCATATTTGGAGAGTTGAGGCAACCAAAGAAAATCAAAGAAATTAATAACAAAACGTACAAATAAAAGCCAGCGACAACACTCCCGGTGGAGAGCTACAACGTTCAACTACTTTTTTCTGGACGTGCTAAACTAAAATTAACATTGTGTCTCAATATATTCCATTTAATCCAAATGTATTATAAATCTTTTTTAATGTTTATGCAATGCTCTCTTTTGTAAATTTTTGTCTGTTCTTACAAATGAAATAATGAAGAAAAAGCAATAAGTTTCAAGAAGAAAATTTGTTCTGAAACATTTTCATTGCGAAACTTGTTGATCACATTAATTGTGATTTAATATTACGTGCTCATGTGTGGACATTGTTAAACAAATTTTTATCTCGAGAAGCAAAAAGAAGTGTAAATTATTTTGGTTTGTACGTAAAACGTTTATGGTGCTAAGTTGAAGTGGTGTGTAGTTTTGTCTGTTTATTTGTTTATTTTTGGTTTGGCTCCGCAAACGAGAACTGTCAGCCAAAAAACCAAATTATTGCATGCAAAGTGAAAGCCTTCAAACAACAACCAATGAAATTGCGACACTAATTGTAAACCATGTATTTGGGCGTGGAGCTGAATTTTTTGTATTCTTTGATAACTTTGTTGATGCCATCCAAAAAATTTTTTTCTGTTACCATTTTTTTGCGAGCACGAATAGCAAACATTCCAGCCTCAGTACAAACTGATCGTATTTCTGCTCCAGTTGCATTTGGACACAATCTCGCCAACAAGTCCCATCGAATTTTACGATCGCAGTTCATTTTCCCAGCGTGGATTTTGAATATTTTAGCACGTCCTTCCAAGTCAGGAAGTCCAAATTCTATTCTGCGATCTAACCTTCCTGGTCTCACCAAGGCAGGATCTGCGATTCACAACAAAAAAAAAAAAAAAAGCATCAACACAAAACCCATTTGTTTGTTTATATTGGGTACACATATACATTTAGAATATCAAAGCGTTGCATTGTGTTTTTGAAAGTAAAAAAAGTGAATACATTTGTATTGCCCTTTAAAAATAGATGTAAGTAAATTTTATACCCAAGGTATCGGGTCTATTTGTCGCCATAAGGACTTTGATATTTCCTCGCGCGTCAAAGCCATCCAATTGATTGACAATTTCCAACATGGTCCTTTGGACTTCATTGTCTCCAAATCCTCCTTCTTCGACTCGCGCTCCTCCAATGGCGTCAATTTCATCGAAAAATATTATCGCAGCTTTCTTGGAGCGAGCCATTTGAAACAGTTCTCGAACTGTTGCCCCCCCCCCCGCCCATTTACAAGTGTATACAAAAAGTGAGTGAGAAACAAGTTCCAAAAATTAAACATCTCAAAAAAAAAAAGAAAAGTTTAACGTACCCATTCTGGCACCCTCACCAACATACTTCTGGACTAATTCACTTCCAATGACTCGAATGAATGTCGCATCGGTTCGATTTGCCACCGCACGCGCACATAAGGTTTTCCCAGTGCCTGGAGGACCGTACAACAACACTCCTTTTGGTGGGTCAATTCCTAATTGCACAAATCGTTTTGGGTACAAAAGTGGCAATTCTACCACTTCTCGCAGTTGCTGAATTTGCTCTTTGCATCCTCCAACGTCGTCATAGGTGATATCTGGCTTCTCCTCCACTGTCATCATTGTCACCGACGGGTCAATCTTAGGAGGCAATGGAATTTGAATTTTGTATTTGTTGTGATCTACCCCAACTCTGTATCACAAGTTATCCACAACAACAAATCCATCTCTGAAATTACAACCAGTCACAAAAAAAAAAATTTTGACTGCAAGTTGAATTTTTTTTCCCCTTTTTTTTTTTAAGAAAAAAAAAAAGGACTCACCTCATTGCTTCTTCGATATCTGCAGGGGCGATGTTTTCTCCCAAGTCAACGACATATTTGGCAATGTCACGTATAGTAATCATATATTGAGGATTTTGGGTTCCTTCGTTGATAATTTTAGTGCATCGCGCGACCAGCAATGGCTGTTCTGTATTTTTTTTTTTAATGTTATTATTATTATTTTTTTTTTTTTTTTTAAATCTTTGAATATAGACGGAATGTAAATTGCTTGTGTGTTTTGGGAAAACATGTTGGACTATGTTTCGACCGAATTTTCGGAAACCAAAAGACATTTCGGATTTAAAACATAGTTATTACTCCCCACCTTGTTGCAATGCCATTTTGTCTCCGTTCAAGTCCCACATCGATGGGGGCGCTAAACCGCGATCTGACTCTTTGATTCCCATGGCCTTTTCGATTTCTTCAATTCGAGTTTTCACGCCTTTTTCCAAAGTTTTTATATCGTCATCATAAGGGCCAAGACTGTATGCTTTCATTAGCCGAATTTCTTCCTCGTTTAGAGCGCTTTGCGTTGCAAGTGCATCTTCATCTTTTTTTTCTTGCTCTTTCTTATTTTTTTTATCATCTTTTTCTTTTATTTCTGTATTTTCTTCTTTTTTCTGTTCGTTGCTCATTTATCCGAAGTGTTGTGAAATGATATTTTAGTTTATCAAGAAAACCCCTGAAGAAAACTTGTTGTGAGGCAGTGTCCTCTTTCTCTTTGAACTTGCTTTCAAAACAACCTTAAATCTCGTTCATTGTATTATCTGCCCGGTCTTATATCAAAAAATTGCGTCGAAAAAATGATAACACTTTAGCCTATTTTCCTAACGGGACTAACAGTGCGCTGTTTTAGTAGAAAGAGACATCAATAACATAATTTTATAGTACTAGCTCTGGGTCAAGGGGGCAGTTCCAATTTTTTTTTTGTCATCATCCGCATAGTTAAGGCTATTACAAAAGTGTTTGTTCTTTTGACAACGAAACAAGTGTCTTATGATGGTTGTGCTTTTTAATTTCGAAACTAGTTCTTTGTACAAAACAATTTGCTTAACGTACACGTGTCAATAATTTTCTCATAAAACCTGTAACATTTCATGATCGGCACAAGCAATGACAAAAAAACTGATTTTCTTTTTTAGTTCCTAGTAGGTGATTGTAGGAAAACTTAATAATGAAGTGTAGCTACAATTCATTGGTTCAAAGGCGAAAAGTTTCCTTTGTTTACATTAGACATCCAAATAAAAAACTTGAAAACAAAGCAATCATAATTAAATGGTATGCACGAACAACTCTGGGAAGAATAACACAACACCAGGTTTCAAGTTACAGAATCAATTGGTTAGTATTTGAATTTGGAATAAAGTTTACATCAGCGACCAAAGTGACAAAGTCTTTGTTAATATTTTGGTCTTTTTGGTTGGAGGTCAAAAATACGTTGTTTGGAATTGAACCGTACATTTTCACTTGTTGCATATTGAGTCTCACTTCGATTTAGTATATACTAAAGATACTGTTAATGTAATATCAAATCTCACAACAAAAGCCAAAGACTATCTACATTACAACAAAAGATATAATTTCATATTGTTGAATATTTCTGCTCCAAAATTTCTTCAGAAAGGATTGTATCTCCAGTTCCGTTGACATCCGTTTTTCTTGACCACTACTACTCACAATATTCGAGTCAATGTTTCAATATCAATGTTTTCAAAAGTCTTTACGTCCAACGAGTAATTTTTTTTTGTTAACGAATTCGATCATCTGATGCTATCTGCTTCTGTAGAAATAAGTTCTACTTAATTTTTGACTGAGCTCATTCAGTATCAGGCAAGTCAGTATTTGCTCCAATATTCTTGCGCACATTTTCTTTATCTTCAATCACTTAGTTCATCACTAATTTGCTGACTGTAGCCTGCATATTACTTTAGAGAGAAAAAACAACAAACCAACAAATTAATTTAAATTGTTGTTTATTGTGTATGAAGTTGACTAGCTTGTCTAGACTGAAATGTTAAGTGTAATATAAATAGTTGTTATTTAAGAAATCTTTCAAAACAAAATTAGTTTAAATAAAGAAGAATATAAAACAACAACGACAATAACAACAAGAGAATAATAGAAGTTGGAAGAAAAGGTAAAGTGGATAAGTTGTTATAAAAAATGGGTTTCCTGAGATACATATGAATTTCCTTTTATACTTTAGGGCCTTGATCACACTACTTGCTCACTGATCGCGTCTTGAGCAATTTCACTTGTTTCATCCTTTGCGTCGCCCATTGCCACTCTCCAATTAAATTTCAATCAACTATGGGGCTAAATAAGATGTAGTGCTTTGGAGGTTCAGAAATCAAAAAGGACCCTACCTCCGTCCTTAAATACACAAAACAGTCTAAAATGTTATTTTCACATCGTTCATTTTTTGTCGTTGTTTTTGACTATTTCTTTTTAGTGGTCGAATTATGAGACCATATGTAGGATTGCTTCCTTTGTCAAATTTACGAAAAAATAAAATGATATCAAATACAAAAGAAACAAGAGAAAATTTTATGTAAAAATTGTACGAAGAATTGCTTTGTTATTCATCTGTTTCATTTGCAAAAAGGTACTGAAGGAAAAAAAAAACTTTCATTTTTCGCAACAACGTACCACAACATTTATCAACGCCAGTTTAATGCAAGTTTACGAACTTGCCCAACAGTATTGCACTAAAGACAATTTAAAAAAAACATCCACAATTAAAAAATCACAAGTTAGACTAGTATAATAAAAAAAGGGGCCATGGTCTCGAATTCAGTCTGAATTTGTTGTTTCATGGTGCATGTGGATTGTGTTCAGTTTCTTTGGACACGTTAGGTTTACCAGTGATCGGATTGTATCCGCATGTTGACTTTTCGAACAAAGCCTTTTGTCGGAGTTTAGCACGACACTAGTTGGAACACATTTCGTCATGAAAACAAAGTAACTATTGGAAAAATAAGGGAAAATATAACACTTACCATGACTTGCTCGTCTGTTGATTTTAAATTTGATCCATTCAAAGTATTATTGTACTGTAGTGTAATGGGATCATAAGGTGCACTAGACGCATTTTTTTGTCCTTGGGTGCTATGTGATAACCGCTCGTACCGTTTATTATCTTGTTCTATCTTGAGGTTCATGTCCTCCATTTTTTGTTTTTCCCTTTGTTCTTTTTTACACCTGCACAAACCAAAAAATTCATCATTAAACTATATTTCTATCAAAAAATATTTTTTTGCTTACCTCAATGACTGAATTTTTTCTTGGTCCTTTTGATTTTTTTGTTTTTTCCGTTGTTGCTCTTGAAGCAAATAATCTGACTGAAATCGTTCCTCTTCTGTGTATTATTAACAGTTTGTAAAATGCATAATAGTCATACAAAAAAAAAAAAATTGCCTGTGCAATAAGACAGACTGCCAGGGATTGGTGTCAGCACACTGTTCATAGTGGGTGTTTCATCATGCCTAAAAAATCCAGCAGTTCTGTTTTTGATCCTTTCTTTTTCAATTTTTTCCCAATTTCGGCACTGTGGCCTACCTTGTGGCTTGACATTTTTCTAATATTTTGATAGATCCGTTAAATAGAAAATTATTGTGTTTGTAAGAAATCTAAAAAGGTGATACCACTTCCACGACTGGAGGCGGAGTTGTTTCCAACTTGGACAGCATATTTTATTTTCAGCAAAATTCAAGAAGACAAACTATTGAACAGAGTGATCATGTTGAGTTTATTTTTTACACGTGACGTGATCGGTGGTGTTTAAGGAGGTTCTTGCTTTGTTCCAACACAAATTGCCCTGAACACTAAATGCCGCATATGAATACTGTTTTTATTTTAAGTACAATACCAAATTTTTTAATACAACACAGATCCATAATATTATCTAACACTTTTAGTATTTTTTTACATTTCCATCAATCACATTTCTTTGAATTAGTATCATCTTTAATTAACATAACCTTGGTTACGCTTATAACTTGGTAAAGAAAAAATCTGGTGAGAAAGAGCTTCAAAAAAAGACAAATAACAAAAAGAAAATGACAAAACAACAACCAAAGAATTTCAAGTTTTATTCTCAGCAATCTTAAGGATTTACTTGTTTTGTTTTTCGTTTGTTTCAAAGGTATTGCATATTGCCATTGTGTATTTTTACAAAAAAGAAACCACACCAAGGAAGTGCAACAATCACAAGAGAATCCTTACCTCGGATATTGCAACAGCCTAAAAAATACACTGACGAGGGAGAGAACAAATTTCAAAACAAAACAAAAAACGAATAACAAGAGAACAATATAAAATATCAAAACATAAAGATCATTTAATTTTTCTGACCATCACATACAATACTTTTTTGAGACAATTTCCAAAAGAGTGAGCAAAACGACACAAACAAATTGGCATGAAGTACACAAAAATGTCAATTTGAATGGATGAGTTTTGCTTCGTGTTGCCTCGGGCAAAGAAAAAGGAGAAAAGAGAGTGAGAGGAAAGATGTAAATTACAATGATTTGACAAAAGTAAAAACTATTGTTCGAGCTACATTATATATATAATCGCTCAGCTCGAATTCTTGTTTCTATTCCTTCTCGTCCTCTCCATTTTATTTTATTTTTTTTTAAACGCCTGGAATATCTCGTTTTAGACTGACAAGCAGTCAAAAAAAAAAAAAAAAAAAAATGTGTACGAAAAACACAGGAAACATGAAGGATGAATATGAGAAAATTACAAACAATCTTTCAAAAATATCAATTAGAAGCAATGATGCCCGTGCTTTCAGTTCCGCTCTTAGCAGTCAGTAGTTCAATGACACACTCTATTTGTGTTTCAATTGTTGATATTGTGTGTGTGTGTGTGTGACAGAGTATGGAGTGGAAGACAATAAACAAAACTTGTGTCTTCGGATGACAGGCCTACCAATTGATCAGTATGTACAAAATGCGGAGCGATTGCAGGTAGACCTTGTGTGTCTTGTTTGGAGCGGACGCACATAAGAAGAACGCTGACAAGACTTTGCAGAAGAAAGATATACTGGTTTGTGGAGGTATCGATCCAATGATTCAGCGGCGCGGAGCCAAGCAATATGGAAGCCTCGTGTTGGATCAGACGTTCGTCCACTACCTCGTATCCAAACAGACATGAGCGCCAAGAGAACAGATTGTGAAGCAAGTGTTTCAAAAAGTGCTCGCGCACCGACGGAACCAATTGATAGGCATGGGCCGAGGACCAACGAAAACTGGACAGATAAATGTTCGTGAAATGGGTGGCGACCTCCAAAGCGGTTTTTTCTTCGGCTACGTATACGATGCTGGAAGAGGACAGAGGTAAGTCATCCAACACGGCCCAATGTGTAATGTAGTCTTTCCAATACGTGACGACGGCCATAATTGCACGAGCCCTTTCATGACAAATATATACATATATATATACATGTATATATATATGTATATGTATATATGTGCATATACAAACAAAACAAAAAGATCTTTGATAATGTATACCTCGATTTGCAATAAGGTGGCTCTTCGTACTTTTGTTTGGTCAATTCGTTTGGCAACAGCGTAACGAGTCGATGAATCTGTTGCTTTGGCCATCCACAAATGCCCAAGAAATAAATTAGCGTTTGCAAATGCTCTTCGTAAAACTGCCAACTGCTGCTTACCACAATGTCGCAATGAGTATAGCGATAAATATCAGTCATTCGCTTCAGCCTTTCTGCGTCAAAGCGCACATCTTCTCTGTCATCCGACTTCTTGTCATTGGTCCCCGAAACGTGGTTCGCGTGTCTGCGAAAGTTCTGCTGTTGATGCAAAGTAAGCAGTACTCCATCCACGTCCAAAAATAGCAGTCGACGAGATTGAAATGGACATTTCATTGCAGTTACAATCGAATCCGAATGAGTCGACGTTGCATGCGTGCTGTCCTCACGTTTCATCGCTTTATTGGTCTGTCGTATGGCTACTCGTTCAGATCCTCGTTTCTCCTTCTCTGTTTTCACATCCTCTTCTTCCTCTTCCTCTTCCTCTTCCTCTTCCTCTTCCTCCTCCTCTTCGTTGTCTGAGACACGGTCTTCCATGATGCAAACAGACTCTTCCAACGACGCCAAACTCATATTGGCTATGTCAAACAGCATCTCTTTGTCAACTGCATTGTGTTCATCCGGCCGAGGCGTGTTGCCAATGTCCTGATAACGATTACGCGCCATCTTCATTTTAATCGACGAAAAAGCAGAGGATGAACAACACTCGATCTCGTTTTTTGTTTTCGAATACGTATCTGCTTTGCTTGTCTCCGCTATGCGCTCGTTGTTGCTACAATCGACATTGGGGATTGAATTGGGAACCGATGGCAATTCTCCGTTACCAGGTCCATTATTCTCTTCGTCTACCAATTCCACTTCCTCTTCATCTTCAACTTCTATTTCTACTTCCACGTCCACTTCTTTTGCAACTGGTTCATTTTCTTGTCTGTCCTTCAGTTCGTCCATGTGCATGTTCGAAGGACCTTCACACAAGCTTACAACAACATCTGTTACAACCTTGCTCGACGCAATGTCCACTGGTCTCGTGCTTTCTATTTGCACGTTGTCCGCTTTTGGCTTGTATTCTCCTTGTGGCTCATGTGTCATTTGCTGCATTTGGTACGCCTGCGGTGCAATCGTCTTCTCGATGCAAAATTGCTTTCAATTTCAAGTCCAACCCAAAAAAAAAAAAAAGGGGAGGGGTGAAGTCGCTCCAATTTGGCCGTCAACGCTCAAAAAAAAAAAAAAAGCATGCAAATAAAAAGTTGCGCGTACGTATACGCACAACGTCGGAAGAAATTAGAAAGGAAAAGGAGAAAACAGACCATAGGCAAAGAGTGAATATGTTGAATATAATTTGCAATCGGCGTGACCTCTTTCAATAAGTCAACGCGAACATTCGGATTGGGCGACAAGTTGGACGTGACAATCGGACTGCCATTGGGCTGGTAATAGCCGTGGCCGTCTCTGACGTGATCAACCTGCGAATACACATGGAAGGCATTGGACGACGGACTAAAAGAGTGGGCATGACTTGGGGTGATAATCCCATGTTTGTTGGTAGCGCCCGACTGAATTGGTCTTTGGAAATGGCCAGTCGCATTGAAACAGTTGGAAGAACTTTGCACGTGTTGCAATTGGCGATACCAATAATGATAGGTCGCGTCGGTTTGATTGATCATGCCATTGACAATAGTGTTATTATTATTGATAGTATTATTAACAATAGTGTTATTGCCAATATTGCTGTTGTCGCTTAAACCCATGTGTCCATACACGCTGCAATGCATACTCTTTGAATAATGAACAGACGGATCGATTCCAGGGCCATTCGTGAAATTGGCCATTGATGTCGGAGATACCATGCTCGTCTTTGATCCCGTTCCTATATGATACTGGGGATCGACGTGAAGGGTCGTTGCATTCCCTATTGTTGTATCGAATGATGGCTGACGCAACCCATTCACAAAATATGACTCTCTTTGTGGGATGTTATGCTTAAAATTACTGTCACTACTCCATTGTCGCTGATGCGGATTACAGACCATCTCGTTCCCATTATTGTTCTTTTTCATCGCATCCACAAACGGGTGATCCAATTTGCCAACATATGACAAAGATGACACGGGACAATGATTAACCATGCAAAATGTGTCATTAATTTAATCTCGTTCCAATTCCTTCATTACGATGCTTCACTCCACTTTTTCTTTTTCATCATATTTTTGTCCTAAAAAAACTAATCTCAACAATCATTGTTTGCAATAAAAGAAATTTAAAAACTTTAATTCAAAAGAAATGGCAAAGTACAACATTTCTTACTATAACAATTCAAATGAACAAGGATACGTACTAAAGGACATATTCTTGTAAACAGTTTTGTAATGGTTAATTTCAATTTTAAATAGATGAAATATGTGCATTTTTATAAATGTCAGCTTTTGAAAAAGCACTAGTGCGACATTGAATATCTTAACAAATTTTCAGCTCATGCAAATGTTTAAAAATTCGCTTTCTTTGAAGAAAATGTTTAAGTGTGTATTATAGTGATTTTTTTTTATCTCCAATTTGTACATTGTCGATTTTGGCATCTCCCAAAGATCCCGGTTTATTTGTGCTCAAGTTAAAAGGGCCAGAAAAGGAAAAGTATAAGTATTTCAGCACTCTTGAATCTATCAGTTCAGATTTAACACAAAAGAATTTAGTGATCGAATTGATCTCACAAATTGACTTGAAATATTTCCCATCCCCGTGGACTGATTCAAGTTGTAAGTGTTCAACAACGACGTTGTAACACTGTTTTTCCTGAGCAAACATCGCCCCAACTACAACACCATCAACAAAAGTAAGAAACGCGGAAAAAGAGAATGAAAAATTAAAAAAACCAAAACAAAAACACGCCCACCAACTATGGTTTTCAAAATTTCTTAAAAGACAACAAAAAGTTGATTGGGAAAAAAAATAAACAGAGAAAAAAAACCAAAGCCTTTCGGATGGAAGTGAACAGTTTTTGTTTAAGTACCAAAAAAAATGGAAGAGACAAAAAAAAATCAATACGTAAGTGTATTGGTTGGCTTAAAAAAAAATCCTTCTCTTTTGATTCAAATAATTAAAAAAAAAAGTCCAAGAGAAAGATATTTTTCCATCCTTCCTTCTCAAACAATTTTTATTCTTTGTCCAAGTTTTTCTCACGTGAGATTAACCCACCTCCGGCATAGCGTCCTCTTGCCTCAATAGCAGCTTCTTCGATTACTTCGGTCTCTTCAACATCATTGTTGTCACCACCATTTTTCACATAGCTCAACAATCCTTTTTCCTTCTTTTCGTCTGATTTCAACTCTTCCATTTCTTTTTTTTCGTTTTGATGCTCCAATATACCGCGGCTGAACAAGTTCACCACGATTTTCCAAAACCATTGCCACGAGGCAGTGTGGTTTTCTGTCCACTTTTTGCGCTGTATTGCGGCGAACGCATTCGACCAATATATCTCCGAATGATTGTAATTGCTCGATCTTCACGCCATACGTGTCATGCGTTTTACCCAATTCTACCAATTTGTACTCAAACGTGCGATGATCGTCCAACAAATGAATGCAATGACTTACCTATCAATTTAAAAAAAAAAAAAAAAAAAAAAATGAGAATCATTGTCACAAAAAGAAAAAAAAGTAATTAGAGCGGTTCACTTTTTTTTTTTTTTTTTGCGCTCCCCTAAAATTTTTTCAAAAAAGAAAAAATACAAAAGGGAAAAAAAACCCTTTAGGAAAAAAAGAGAAAATTTTCCCCCTTTTGTGTCTCTCTCTTTCTCTCTTCCTATCTCGTTCCTCTTTCTTTCAGCGTAAACTAACCATCGACACAAATTTGGCCCCTTGCTGTTTGATTTCAGTTTTCTCGAACAAATCGGCAACGTCTGGTTGACCCTCGACCAAGTTTTGATAAAAAATGTTTGCAAAATGCTGTGGATCATCAGCAATGACCCCATCAAAAGTTTCGTGGATGTTACGTGCATGTTCCATGTATTGCTGAGGAGTGGTGTCAGCCGCAAATGGAACCAAAGCATTATCTGATGTCATTCGATCAATCACTTTTCCCCAAAACCACATCCATGCTGCTTCTCGACGGTCAGTCCATGGAATATACTGTTTAATTGCACGCAAAAATGCAGTTCGGAAGTGCTTGTAATGTCTTTTCTTGACTTTGTATTTATTTAAATGGGTTTGGCCCAAGGCGGACAAGTTTTCATCTAATGTAGATAAGTCATCCAAGTAACCCACCACTGTGTTCAGCATAATCATAAACGCGTCACTTTGTTTTTCAATTCTTGTCTGCAAAAATAATCGTGACATTTCCACTTCTTTTAAAAGTACCTCGTGGTAGATACGAGCACCGACCTCGTCTTTTTTTCGCATCAACTCGGACCACGTGCCTTTCACAATCTTCACTGCATCTTCTCGAGCTAAGTCTTCAATACTCGACTCGCTCGTCGGAGGATCACTGTTGGAACCACCAAGCAAAAAATTTCTCCAAAAGGACATTGCTTTAAACTCTTTTTAAAAAACGATTTTTCTGTTGCTCTATCCCTTTTTTTTTTTGTTGTTAGTGAGTTTGTCAGAGTTTGGTAGCTTGACTTAAAAATAGAGAGTGATTTAAACACTCGCCTAACTTGTGTACCCTTACAAGAGTTTTAATTTTTTTGTTAATTTGCTCAGGAACCCAATTTTTGAGAGGTACTCCTGAAAAGTGATATCTACAAATTTAATACTATTTCTGGCGAATACAATAAGCATGTTGCGTGTTTCATCGGTTACAAGCTTAAAATATAACAATCACCACTTTTCTCTCCCCATCTCTCTTCAAAAACAAAGAACAATTGAACACAATGGTCAAACAAATAACAACAAAAAAAAAATCATACATTTGCTTTATCAATGAGAAGAAGTATCAAAACCACCAAAAATTTTTTTAATGTCTTGTTCACTCCTTCTTTTGCAAATAAAACTATACACCAACTGCTTTCGCACATTGTTCTCTTCATAATCAACCATGCAGCCTCGACTTTATGAGAAAAAGTTGGCAATGGCAACAAACAAACATTTTTGGCCTACAAAAACCAAAAGCACTATTTTGGTTGAGCCATCTTCCCCAAAACCCCCGGGCTAAAAAAATAAGTCACCACTCTTTAAAAAACAAAACAAAAAAATAACAATAATAATTAGGAAAAAACAAACAACACATCAGTTAAAAAAAAAAGAAAAAAAAACGTGCAAAAAAAAAAAAAAATTCAATTGAAATGAAACAATATGTTCGATACACAAAAATCAACAGTATGGCTTTACATAACTGTCTTTCAGTTTTTGTTTTTATTTTTGATGATTGAGTTTTTTTTTTAAAAAAATTACCTTATAAAAGGAAATAATGCTAATCACTAAGGAAACAATAAAAATTAAAAAAAATAATAAAAGGAGGAATCAATTATTGC
Source organism: Reticulomyxa filosa (assembly GCA_000512085.1). Lineage (NCBI taxonomy): Eukaryota > Foraminifera > Reticulomyxidae > Reticulomyxa > Reticulomyxa filosa. The sequence goes on from ASPP01008718.1 coordinate 13,681, forward strand.
AATTGTGAACCTGCACAATTGCACAATGTTGCATTTTTTTCTCTTTTGTGCTCGAGGACTTGGATTGTAGATTATTACAGGGAAGCAAACAAACAAACAAACAAAAAATTTCAAAAAAATGGATATATCAATAGGAACTACAAAAAAATAAATAAAAAAAAATACAAAAATTGGAAAATACAATATTTAAAAGAAAATAAAAAATGTCAGCTGGTTGAAATGGGTACAACACTGAGTTGATCAGAGTTCAGAACAAGAGTGTCACCACCGGTTTGGGATACCACGGCTGATTGGGGATTGACATTGGCATGTACGTATTGCTTGCGTTTCCACACACCGGAGGCAGGTAGTCGGATTTGTGATGGAAGCAAAGCAAAGTGAGAAGGTATTCCAGGATTGGTACGGCCGGCAGTATTCGTATTTGTATTCGTACCGGTGCTTGTACTTGTATTACTCTCCGTGTCCGTGTTGATCATCGTATCATCCCCTTCTTCTTCTTCTTCTTCTTCTTGCCATTCTTTCGCACGTTTTGCACTTATGTTTCCAGGACAATGACCTCTCGGTTGACACCGCCTCTTTGCATCACTAGTGCCCATCGGGACCAGTACTGAGTCTGCGCACTGTGAATGCATCGCTGGTAAGGATCCATCGTGAATGCTCACCTTCGCACCCAACTTTTCCGCTGCACATTTGAAATGGTACTCCAAAAGCAATGGGTGAATCAGCAATGAGCAATAATGAATAAATTCTATACACACGCACATATATTTTATCTCTTTTATTGTTCCAAAAAATGTAAACAAACCTGCCAAATTCAGTGCGATTTTTTCTTTCACAAAATCCTTTGCTAACTTTTGTGAAGCGCCATTGGCAAGGAACTTCTCCGGAAGTGCCATCTTGAGAGTTCACACCATAAAAAGTGTGGTTGTGTGCCCGCTTTGGACGAACAAGACAACAACAAAAAAAAAAAAAAAAAAAAAAAAAAAAAA
>ASPP01008734.1:0-17835 GCA_000512085.1 Reticulomyxa filosa
TCCTCCTCTCTCTCTCTCTCTCGTATTATTTTCACAACTGTCAAAATTGAAAGCGGTCGGTGTAAATTGACTTTGTTCATTAGTTTGGGAAAAGGACAGGTCAAAAATCTCAGCGTCCATATCGGCGTCATCTTTGATATTCAAATTTTTCAAACTGTCGCTTCGCTCGTGCTTCTTCGTTTCGTTAGCATTACCATCATTGTATTCGCGGATGGTCATCACGACATTGGTCGGATTACCATTTCTGCTGTGACTTATGTTATCACTGACGTTGGGTTTGAGACTCATGTTGGTCTTGCCTCCTTTTTTTTTTCCATTTATATTTGCATTTGCATTTACATTTGTATTTACATTCGCATTACTTTTTGTTGTGTTGTTGTTGTTGTTGTTGTTGGCACAGCAGTAGTGCTGTTAGCTCGGAAAGCCTTCGACAGGGGCGATCTGTTACTCCTTTCCTCACGACTCGTAGACGTTCTGGATTCAACTGTCGACGTTTGTATTGCCAATGGAATCTTTTTTTTTTTCGAATGCGTATTGCCATTATTAATGTTCGGACTTGTGTCTTTCTCTTTTTTGTTTTCGATATTCGAAGTACTTTTCGCTGTGAGTAATCGACCTACTTTTGATTTCATTGATTCTGGATTTTTCTTGGAAGACTCGTTTTCTTTTTCTCCTTTCCCTCCTGAATATAACACTACACATGCAACTGATATTTTTTTGCTACTTTCTTACGTTTGTGGAAAAATACACAATGCTTTCCAAAGAACAAATTCAATTAATATATTACACCGTGTGTATGTGTGTATGCGAACATTCCATGTGAAAAATATCAAACTTCACGTTTTCATTAACCTTGCAGTGTTTCCAATAGCTTGTTTTCCTTCACAAAGATACCGTGCGAATTAGAACATTCAAAATATCGAATTCGATTTACACTTCCGTCGTTCTTCCCGTTTTTTCATCCAGTTCAATTCCATACCAAATGCCTTCAGCAAAAAACACTGAACCTATAAATTTCACTTCACCTTGTCCATAGTCGGATAGTTGCACGCGATCACCTATGACTAACCTCAACATTTTTTTAAGCTTTTTTTGCATGCATCCCTTCTTTAACGCACAGTGAAACGGTTAACACATTTCAATCCATTAACTTTCAATTCAAAGATACGCCTGGCAGAGTGTAAGGAATGAATTTAATCAAATTGCACTGCTGCTACTTGGATAACAAATTAACATTATCTCTCAAATAAGACTAGCAAGAATAAAATTGTCGTGAATTGCTAAAATCATCTTTGGAAGATATTGTAAAGAAAAGACCACAAGAATTAACGATTGACTGAAAACACTTAAAATCAATACTCAAAAAAAATTGATATTTTCCGTGCGAGACCAACATTTTTTAATATCCATAAATCGTGAATAGTTCAAGACCTGATTGTTGTTTCACAAATTTTGAATTCCAAAAATTAAATTTTTTAATATTCTTCAAATTTTTATAAGGTATCACAGTTTTATTTATCAAAAGTTATAAATATTGCATTGTTTCTAGACTTAAAAAACTATCTTACTATAAAAACAGCTATTTTCATAGACAGATTGTTTGTGTACTTTTTTATTAAACAAAGAAATGCTAACACAAAGGAACGAAGCAAGCGCTCGTTAACGTTTTTTGGAAGAACATTCTGTCCCTTGCCCCACAAATGTGCCTCTCGGCTCTCCGTTTGCGGGCTCTTGTCTCAGAAAAAGATAAACGCTTATATTGTTTTCGATTGTGCTGGAGACATTTTGGTACAGCAGAGACTGTGAAGAAAAGTGACATTATAAAATATCTGCACCACCAACACCTTGAGATAGCACAAAATATCTATGAATTGGGAGCGACAGAATTTCAAAGAGTCTCGCAACGAGCACTGGAGAAATATGAATGTCAGATAGTTGCACTAAAGCACCCAACTGATGAAGACAATACAATAGTGGTATTTCGATGTAACAACATGGACAATATAGCAAAGTCCAAGAAATTGATAGAAAATTTGATGTCAAATAAGCAAATCTATAGAATTGGATCGTCTTCTTTTCTACCACTAGTGCATAGAGTAGTGGAACATATACAAAGCATGTCAGAATTTCGAAACATAAGAATAAATAAGTGTACATGTGATGTAATATTTGAAGAAGAAGAAGAAGGAAGCGAAGGAAATGCAAATGAAAAGAAAAAAAAAAGCAAGTCTGTACAAATTGAATTATTTGAAAACATAATGACAACACCAAATAATGTGATTCAATTGACATTTCCAAAAGGAGGAATCAGTTATTCTTTTTTTCGACAGTTGTGTGAGCAACATCAAATATTCAATACGACAATTCCGTTTCGAATTGCAGCTGCGAATACACAAACATTTCATTTAGCAGGATTGACATTGCATCAATTGGATTTATTTTTGATGCAATTGTGCCAGTTTTTATTTCGAGTTTTTTTTTATTTTTACTTTTATATCATCTGTGTATTTTTTTTTTCTTCCCTCCCTTTGTATACCGCTTTATATTTGCATTGAATAGGGTAATTTCAATGTGTTAGACAAAGACAAGAAATTATGTTTGTACACATTAAAACAAATATTGGCGTCTCATCAAATATCGCCATTTGATTATCTGGACTGGAGTCAATTTGAGTCAGCTTTGATTGGATCAGCATCAACGTCAACATTGGACAACAATGAGATAAACCCATGGAAGACTGTATTCCAAACAGCTTGTCACATGACATTACATAATGTCGTGCAAAACGCCGACACATGTGCGGCCATCTCGCTGTACGTCCCATCGTCTCCCTTTGCGATCTACTCGCTTAACACCAATCTTTGTCGGATTTGGATTGCCTTTTGTCTCAGCGATGCAACTCTTATCCGCTCCCTCTGTTTGTCACTACAAGCAAGTGTCTTTTTTGTGTATATTTGTGTCGAAATGACTGACTTTTATGTGACTCCAATCTTTTTGTGTTTCAATCAAAAAGAACATTGTGCGCAAGAACTACGCAGCGGACTTGGTTGACAAATGGGATAGTGAGTGTCTTGAAATGCCCACACGCGATCTATTTCGTATCAAGTCTCCCTCTCTGTCCAATGTCGAAGTCACTTCCCCGTCCAATGTCGAAGTCGCCTCTTCTCTTCCCAGGATGTCAATGATCCTGCCTCTTGGCCAAGGGATTGTTCCTCATTTAATCGGGGCCAACGGCAAAAACATCAAATATATAATCAACCGCTCCAATGGCCTACTCGTACGATTTCAACACTCGCGTACTGGTCTGCTCACCTCTTCCATGGCAGACGGCGTATATATGTATGGAAACAAATTCCAAATCGCAGACGGCCTTCGTGGCATCTGTGAGATTTTGGATGTATTTACAACTCGTTCCAATACATATTTCTTTGTTTCTCTGTGTATATCTATGTCTATGCTTATATTTATTTATATCTATGTCTATTATGTCTATGTCTCTGTTCCCAACACACGCACACACACACACACACACATGTATACATACACGTCATACAAACCAACAGAAATGTGCACCGTCCAGCGACTTTGGCAAACTGCAATTACTGTATGAAAAAATATCCGAGTTGGGAGTGAACTCCGACACAACACTATTTACCAAAAGGTTGTTTCGACAGGCATTAGAAAGCATCCCCAACATCAATCCACTGCTATTTGTGCCGTGGAATGAACAAGTACGACACAAATTAATAAGTGAGCAGCAAACGACGACGCGGGGACAAACGCACAAACAAGAGATACAAACAGACTTTGTAAAGTCGAACACGACCACACTTGCTCCATCATCCGGCCAAAGTTGTTTATTTGATTTGGTCTTTGACCACTGCAAGTCGAAAAAGTTTGAGGGTATTCGTTGGATTGACTTGTCTGTACGTTTTCATTGCAATGTTTTCCCAATGACCGAATTTCGAGCTGTTTTCCCTGTTTGTTTTTTTTCTCTCTTTGTTTCTATTTGCTTGAAAATGTATTTATTCCAAATATGCACTGAACACTTGTTCTTTTAGTCTGCTAAATCCCAAACCTCGTCTGCGACCACACAACACCAGCAAAGCGGTTCACACAAAACCGAACAAGACTTTGTGTTTACGAATTTGACAAGCACAGATTCGAGGGCGTTAGACCAGCTCAAAGGGTCCATCGAAGATGAATGGATTGACTCCCGTACATCGGCTGCCATGGTATGAATTCATTACAATCCAACTCACATTTTTTTTTTTTTTTTTTTTTTTGTTTAATTTACAAAAAAAAAATCCATGATTTTGGAGAATGGCCATTGCTGCGTTGAATAGAAACGAGAAAAGATTCGAATACCACAAGAAACTGCTAACACCCTGACTGTAGACAAATTGCAGGCGCTGCTGCGACTACGTGCTCAGTGTGAAGTGGATATGCTGTTTGGATGCGACATAGTACTGACGGGCACAGAAGTGCAGCGGTTGAAGGCAAAGTCTCTATTGGGTCCTCCTTTGCGAGTTCCATGGTCATTCGATCAAAATGGAAATTTGAAAGGAAGGAACGGAAAAAGAATTCAAGAATTGGAAAAGATTACACATACCAAGATTGATATAATTCAACATTTGGAGGGACAAAATTCAGAGCTCCTCATACGTGGTTTGCCATCTCTTCAGCACTTTGCTTTGGATTTGTGTCGAGAAACAACACAAGTTTTCCATTTGTAATAACACTATATATATACATATATGTGTATACATATATTATGTATTTATTTATTATTTATTTTTTTTTTAATACATATGTTTCATTCCTTTTCGAATCTTCATAAAGGCCACTGTAATTCCAGTAGCAATGTGGGAATTGACACGTTTGATTGGTAGAGACGCGAAACGAATAACCGGCATTGAAGATGCAACTGGGGCGGAAATTGTGGCTTCCGAAAAAAACTCGACCGACCAACCCGCTCTCACATTGATTGGGACAAGAAAAGAAAGAGACCTGGCCAAAAACCTGATCAGAGTCATGTTTATCTAAAAACAAAAAAGAAAATCAATGACACTGTGTTGTTGTTTTATTTTCATTTTCTTCCAACACAGAGAGTTCTCAGAGAACTCAAAGAAGACTTGAAATTGCTTCCCAAAATTGTATGTCGTCGTATTCCGATGAATTTGTCCGACGCCGATGCCAGAGAATATGTGATCGAAAAACTCAAGTCCTGTGGACAGATTACGTTAGGTTTTGTGAATGCACTCTTTTCCTTATTCTCGACTATGTCTCACAACAATTTGGACTCTTTTGAACGTTAGACACATTAATATCGTGACTCCGCCGGAAGAGTTTAAGAAAAAAAAAGACCGACTTGCCTATGTGATGTTCGCGGACATATATGCCAAAATGAAAGCCATTAAATCTGTAGAAAATGTTGTAGACGTCAATTTCAAATTATGGCATGACGCGCCAGAGTGTACTGGTTTTATTGCAAAGATTCCATCTCACATACTCCAAGGACCGTTGGAAAATTATCTAAGATATGTTTTGCCAAATGCCAAGTTTCGAATATATTTGACTATGCTTTCCCTTCATTATACCGATCACCATACAATAACATACAAATAAACACGTATACACCTAGAAAAATATATTGGGATTATTGGTCAACCATTGGAATGTACAAAGCGTATATCCGATTTCCAACCCGCCAAGATTTGGACAAAGCCATTCGTCAACAACTTATGTTTGAAGATACCCCTCTTGTACTCTTTCCTGCGTCAAAATGGAAAAAAGAAGCTCTTTCCTATGAAAAAGTTAACTTGATGTCACTTGTGCTTTTCTCTTCTTCAAAAAGGCAATCAACACACTTTGAATCACAAAAATAAACAAACAGAGTCTGAAACTGTACTCTCTTCAATTTCCTCAGTATTTGCAATATCTATGTGATATTGTGAAAATCGACCTTTCAAAGCCGGATTCAAAGCGTTTGACGCTAGAAAATCTCCCAAAAAAGTATGAAGCAATATGTGGTGTAAGATGGCTTGACGAGTTGTTTGTCGAAAAGATTTACGAAATGTATGCACAAAATCAATTAGACACAGATGTCATCCAATTAAATGAAAAAGAGATTGAGATTGCCCTACGAAAATATTCATCGATTGAAAACACAAATAATCCAGCTCCACGAACCAACGGTAAATATGTCACTTTATTTCAATTGCAAACTGACAATACTCAAAGTATATTTTATCATGTTACAGATCAAAACTCCAATGGTCCTGACTTGGAACAACAACAAATGCTAGAATGATTTGCATTTTGTCCTTTCAAAACTTTGTTATCGATGCTGAAACAATTTGACTGCGTAAACAGATGATTTACCCATCGATCTTTTTCCGAAGCTCAATGTTAAAAATATCTTCCTTGTGATTTAAGTGATGAATTAGCACCGTTGCCTTAAACAACATTGTGATTATTTGACACTTAAAAAAAGTAACAAGCAAAACAGCAACCGTTGCAGAAAACATTCAATTGAAAGAGCTTTATTATTTGCAAATAAGTTTTTTTGGCTTGGTGCTACTGCTCCTTTCAAATATCTTGTTCATCACGTGTTAATTGAAAGCAGTACTTTTTTGTTGTAGCAAAAAGTTAATTGCTGGGACTTTATTTTAAAAAATATTTATATCTGTAGCAATAATAAGATCATGCAGCGAAATAAACGAACATTTCTCTCAGCAGGCCTCTCAGACAACAGCGAAGCTGATGTTCCACCTCGTAAAAAACTTAGCTCTTGGCCACGTGACAACGCGAAGTTGGGAAACGCAACTGACCCAGTTGCAAACACAAAGCACAGCGTCTCACGGCATGCGGACCGTCTTATATGCAAAGCCAACACTGCAATTAGGATAAAATTTGTTTACTCCGCAGATGATCTAATAGAACACAAGGAAAGCAATGAAGAGTTTTTCCGGCCAGTGTATACTCATCAAATGTTCGAAGAAGAGGAAATTAATGGATACGAAAATTTGCGGATCATATTGTACATATCACAGCCTCATTTATATACTTATGTTAACATTCGATATGATCGAAAAGAAGAAGGTTGTGACGATGTGTTGGCCATTTTGAAGGAGTGGATGAAAGGTGGCTTTACCACCGACAAGGATGAATTTTTGCAACAGCTGAAACATAGTTTCTCACCGGTCGGTGAAAAGCATTGCGAATATACACTGCCGCAGCAGTATTCTTGTCAAAACGATAAAGGTATGCACATATACATGCGTACCATTCTGAAGTGAAGTTGTTTGTTTGTAATGTAATTAATGTTCGTAGAAAAACAAAAAGAAAATGTGTCGATTTACGAGATATGGCATGGAGGCATTGGAAACGAAGCCATCAAAACGTATCACGATCGATTGCAATTTCTGTCACTCCTTTCCATTGAAACCTGTTCATATATCGACACAAACGATGACCGATGGGAAGTGATGATATTGTTTGAAAAAAATGTTTGCACTCAAACATATAAATGCATTGGTTATTTGACACTTTATTCATTTTTTGCTTTTCCGAGTGGTTATCGATTGCGAATCTCGCAAGTACTCGTCTTCCCACCATTTCAAAGATACGGGCATGGATTCGAACTGTTACAATACGTATACTTCATGGCCAAACGCAGGCAATTTCTAGAGGTGACAGTAGAAGACCCTGCGGAAGGATTTCGATTATTGCGAGACATTACGGATTTGTTTAATGCGGACATTTGTCAAGTTTTCAAGTAGTATCAAAACAACTCAATTTCCACTATATAATCACATAAAATGTTTGTTTGCTCTTTTTGATCAGTGAAACAGACCTACGCCTTGATGAAAATGATATTGCCGCAACTGGTTCATTTACTATTCACTATATGAAAATGAAAACAAAAAAAGTTCTTACATTCCATCCTTTGTTTGTTTTTTTATTCCACGCTAAATAAAATAGCTGCAGCAAAACAATGCAACGTCACAAAAAACGGGTGTCAGTCTCGCCACCAATTAGCTGCGTCATTATGTAACAAAAGCGTGTTAAAATGTAGCAGCATTTTGAGGATAACTGAAGAACAAGCCAGAATCGTGTTTGAGACGATATTATTTGAAAAGCTGGATAAAAATGATGAAAAGAGTTGCAAAGACTTTCGGCTCTTTGTAAAAAAAAGATTAATGAAAGTGCTGTTGGCCAATGAGGAGTTAGATGTAAAAAATGACCAAGCAACAATTAAGCACAAATTACAAGAAATGTACGATTTTGAAGAGAAAAGGTATAACACGTTGTTAAACAAAAAATTTCAATTATTGAACAAATATCAATGTATTTCACCAAACGAAAAAGAAGCCAATGGCACCAAAAGCAAGACAATACGGTTCAACAAATTTTGTGAATTTTGGAATGCCACTCACAAGTATGAACACAAAAATTTGTGGAAATCACTTGTAGAAACAAATACTAACGAAAATGACTATTGTGAGAATACTAAAATGTCTGAGAAAAAATGGGAAAATTTTTTTGAGCTTATCCACAATTGTTGAGGTTTATATGGTGCGCAATGGAAAATCTTTCAAACTAAATTTCAATACTTATTTTTTGGATATTTAATCAAAAGGATAATTTGTTGACATATTTCGTAATCTCGCACTAACAGACTATGTGTGTATTACGTGCTCCCGTATATCTCTCTTTGTAAATTGAGCAAAATAATAGTCATTTTTTTCTACTATTGTACTGAAATTTCTACCCTAATCATTCGCAAAATATTTTTCTGATGAATGTATGTCTAGAATATACAATGTGTAACGCAAAGACTATTGTTGTACATATAATCATTTTCAACTGTATTTACAATGTTAAATTGATCTATTTTTCACACTTAAATAATAAAAAGTAATGTAACTTTAGTGTCTATTGTGAATCATACTGTGCTATTTAGATTAAACATATAACGAAGAAAAACTGTATTGACAATCTAAATTCAATATTTTTATCGTTAAATTAATTGAAAATGTTACAAAAAATTGGAAAGAATAGTAATAATTAACAATTTACATTTGATCATATTATAATATGAACGACAAAGTAATGAACAGATTTAGACCCATTGATATATAAAGAAGCAAAACGACAAAGAGTGTATCATAAATCGTTTTCATCAGTATTGAAAACGATATTTTGTATTTCCAAAAACACATGAAATTTGTCAAATGAAGAAAAAAGTTTATGATCACAAAGAGTCACAAAATTATCTTTAACAAATTTTTTATTCACCAACACAAGGATGATATTTTAAACATATCTTTACAATAAGTATTTTCAGAATTAAAAAATTATTGAGAATTTATGCATACAACATAGCTTTTGGGGGATTGTATTTTTTTGGGTATAAACTTTATCTATAAGATGTTGGAGTATTTGGCTCGTGCTCATTCGAATATGTAGTACGTGAAATAATTAGAAAGAAGGCGAAATTTTTCAGGAGCACAAGAATAACAAAAAATCACAGCAAATGATAATTTTCAAAAAAGAATATAAATAAATCTAATAGTGAAAATAAAAAAGATATTTTAAAAACAAAAAAGTGATAACAAATGAAAAAGAAAGAAACTACAATTAACAAAGCACAACACAAACACAATATTTCCATATATTATTTCACTGTGTAACGTTGTTTTTCTTTCCCCCCTAGTTCAAGCAAAGTAAAAGGTAATAAAATAATTTCTCTTTGAAGCAAAAACAAGAAATAGCATAAAAATAATACACAACACGAAAGCCATTCGATTACTTCAAAACTTGAAGTTACTTTGAAAAAGTGATAAGGGCAAAAAGGAACCTAATAAGAAGAACAAGGTGGGAAAAGAGTTATATATCTTTCGTGTTCATTTTTCTCAACAACACCCGTATACTAGACAAATAAAAATATAGCGAAGAAAAACTGACTATACTCTTGCCCACTAACCAGAACTTTGCAATTCTTTGGGCAGTTTAAATATTGTTCAAGGTTCATAATGAACTTGTGTGCTTTTTTTTGTTTTTCTTCGGTCATTTTTCATTAAACACATTTGCCTTTGTATGCTATTTTAACGCATTTGTTACTACAACAGTCTTTGTGTTGACTACATTGGAGTTTTGCTCCACGGCATTGATAACTTGGATGAACAGTTGTAGTGGATGTGGAGGTCGATGAGGGTTGTGACGTTTTAAATGTCGGTGTAAAAGTTGTCATCCTGACAATAGTAGGGGTATGCGTAGGTGGCAAAGACGAAGTTGTTTGAGGGTAGGAACTGGGCATGTCTATTGTTGACGTCGTTGTTTGCGCTGGTTGTGAGGGAAAGAGAGTCGGTGATAATGTCGATTTGCCTGTAGGACTTGAAGGAATGACCAAACTTGTCGTTACGGAAGACTGGAACGGATTCATTGAAGGATACAGGGTAGGACTATTGAAGCTTGATGAGGGATTAGATGTTGGCTTAAGTGTTGGTGTTGATGTCGGTTTTCGGGTTAAATCAGACGTCTCAGTTGCCACTGTAGCTGGCGTCGTTGTGGTTTGCTCTGTTGGTAGCAACGAAGGTGAGGGAGTAGGTGTATACGTAGTGGGATTGTGAACAGGCATGGACGTTGGATTCAAAGCCTGTGTGGTTTTAATGGACAATGAAGGAGCGAAGGAAGGTAAAAACGAAGTCGTAAAATGAGGTGTTGGGGAAGGATGCAATGTCGATTTGGAAAATGAAGAAGGTGAAAGCGAAGGTAAGTGTATCGGCACTGCATGTGGACCCGAGGTCGGCGAAGAGTGAACGGTTGAATTGTGTGAAGTTTCCGTAGTGTGCATCGAAGGTGGTGAAGTTAGCCCTGTCGAGGACTGGTTTGATACCGTAGTCTCGGTAGTGGGATTTTGTGTGCTTGTGGGCGGAGCAATTGGAGGATCAATCGAAGAATTAGTGGGGGCCAAAAGAGGGAGAGGTATGCGTCAACATCAAAGTGGGAAGTTTTGTGGGCATTAAAGTTGGTGAGATAGTCGACGTTGATGTTGGTGTCAATGTTGGTGTTAATGTCAACGTTGATGTTAATGTTGACGTTGATGTTAATGTTGATGTCGATGTTGTCGATGTGAAAATTGAAGTCGGAGCAATACTTGGAAACGATGTCTGCATTGTTGGCGACCAATTGTGGGGCAACGAGGGCAAAGGCGTTGGCTGCAGTGTTGGCATCCTGGTGGTATCACCGACCACTGGGGACATTGTGGGTGGATTGGTGATTGAAACAGGTGCCTGTTGGAAATAGCTTCGAAAGCCTTCCGGTTCGAACAATGCGCGCCCCCGTGCTACTTGATCCAACGTAAACATAAATCTGCATCCGTCGTCCGTATAATCCATCTGTTCGTAATTCCAAAATACACAAGCAAACAACATGTAACTATGAAGAAAGCCACAAGTGATGACACCTAACGTAGTTTTGATGCATGTCCGGTAAATCCGGCTGTTCGTATCCGGTACAGCTGTTCACGGTATCCGGTGGACAACCGAACCACGCAGTATTCTGTTTTCAAACATGTACATATGATTTCGATTAAAGTTGTCCATTGTTCATGTCCGAGTAACGTGCAATATAACAAAAGCGAAGGAAGTTGTAAAAAGGACATACTTGTTGTGGGGTGTCTGCGATTCCATCGTCATATTGGCATCCATCTTGCCCCCAAATGTGACGCAAATTCAACCAATGTCCAACTATGCACATCACAAATACATAACGTATGCGCTTACAACTTAACAAAACACACATGTTTGCGCTTGCTAAATGAGCAACCTTCGTGTGTGGTCGTTCTTCCGTACTGATGCTTCGAATTGGCAAAATAAAATGTCTCATTTCGCGATTGAAAATTGATTGATCCAAAATACCCTTTGTCCATTATCACAACACAAACAAACAAAAAAATGTATTGAAAGCAATACAACAACTCGCGCCTCTTTTAATGTGTGAATGTATCCTACCAATGTGGGCCACCACTCCATCAATCAAACGTGACGATCCCGGATAATAAGCTGTCCAATACATGTACAGATACGTTCGTTAAGAAAAAAGATAGAAACATGTATACGTAGACACACAGTAGCCAATGATGTTATTTGTAATTTGACATAGCCAAATGTTTAAGAAATAGCGGGAATCCCAAGCATCGGACCCACCTTGATCATCAAATTTGACGCGGTTCGGACTGGACGAATAGTCACATAAAAAATTGATTGATTTTCGAACAATTTGATGCAGATAGAAATACAATCCAAAGTCACCAATGCGGCTCACAAAATATTCTGGCGTTTTTGATAGGTCACTATTCAATGCTCGGAAATCCAAATTCATTTGGGAAATCTGTGATTGAATCTGCGCTTCGCTTAAATTGGACAACCCAATTTCGTCATTGGTCTGAACCATCACGTGTACGACCTTGCTCATTGCAGTGAGGCGATTTTCAAAAGGGGAAAAACAATACAGAAAAATGTTTGTGTTGTCTATTTGGTGTCCAACAGTCCAAACAGTGAGCGCCAACATAAAAAAAACTCATGTACTCTTTCAATCATCGACTTTTTTTGTTTAACTACGGGTATCATGTAAATCGGTGCAGTTGCCATTCGTCGTCGAAAATTGTCATCGATCTCGGTATCATCGGTATTGTCTGGTAATTGTCCAAAGGGGGAGATCGAAACGTTTTTGTTCTCGCTATATTCCATCTTATTACTACGTAATCTTCGCAATTTTGACATAAACGATTGTGCCGATTGTTCAATGCTTATTCGTCTTTTTCTGTACTCTGGATCACGAAGATCTTCCATTTCAACAACATAATCACTCACACAAGGTGAAGACGCATAAGAAGGACGGTCCAAAGTTGTTGTGTCGTCAGTTGAAAAGAAGTTATCATGGCCAACTACCACATGGACGAATAAACAAAGACCTGTCAACGCTGCAAGCGATACAATATGATGACGGAAAAAGTTGATCATTAGCCCCTTTGCAAATCAAAGAGGAACAAGAAAAAGGGCCAGTTCTTGACAACGTCTTGTGGAATGAAGAGATGTTCGTTGCAACATAATTGTTTTATTAAAATTCATCTTTGCATATACAAGTGTAATATGAAAACCTTTTACTCTTTTGAGCAAACTTCAAAATTTTGTTACCAACCAGTAGTGCAAAAAACGTTAAAATAGATATTATAAATTTATTTTCCATTATTATTAGAATGCCAAAATACTATTTAAATCATGCAACTCATTTGTAAATAACGAATTCAGATAAAAACATAATATAAAATTTTGAACGAATCCCACAAAAAATTAAGTTTTTTAGTTCAGATTAATGGATTAAAACTTTAAAGAAATTTGAGAAAATTAATTTTTCAGATAGCCTTCATGTTTTTGAATTGTTTATTCGGTATTCAATGTCGTCTAGATAAGCAAGGTGACCGATATTAAGATTAAACTTGGAAGATTTCTTAGCAATTTGTTGTTGAACACTCAAATACAGAGAAACTTTAAAATTACACCAATTCCACCATTCAATCATTGTTAATTTGTTCAAACGAGCTCAGACATTAATTGTAATACCTATTACTTTGTATTTGTTCAAAAACGATTCATAATGTTTTTTCTAACGGTCGAACAACGGGAGGTTGATTCACTCAAAAATGCAACAAAAAACCTCCAACTGTCACCGTTTTCTTCCAATTGTCTCATGTAATAAAGAACAGTTATATCAACCATCAACACATATTGGTGTGTCATGCGAAAAAAAGAAATCATATTACAACATGATGTTTGATCCGCGAGTGGTTCGTGGAAATACATATTCGTTATACTCTTCGCTTCGGACACAGCCGGAAAGTTGTCATCCTTCTTGTTCCTCATCCGCTGTCCACCAAAAGCACACGTATGAACGTTGCAATATTGTGTTTAAGGAAAACATTAATGACATAAACAAACTACACCACAGAAAATTTCGATCGCTTGATGAAAGAAGTAACCAAATTACTGCAAATCCAGTGAGTGGACGTGAGAATATTGGAGTGCAAACTGACTCTTATTTGGAAGAAATTTCAGTTGAATGTAATTCTGAAAGGTTCCAGTCTACACAAACCGACCCATTACTTGATCGTCCAAGTACTCCTGAGTTTATTCCTAAATCTAGTGGACACTCCGTTTCAATACAGGTCGAATGCAATGAATTGTTTGACTTTGATCACGAAATCGAGCCGATATTAGAAACATTACTTGGAAAAACTTTGGAGCAATCACTAATGGAGGTATGCGAAGAAACCGAGTATAAGATATACCACGAGCAAAAGGCAGTTTTTGAACAACGGGTAAATACCCTCCTTAACGAATGTCAGATATTAGAAATGAAAGAGGAGCGACTAGTAGAGGAACAAAACAATCGAAATGCGCAATTGCAAAGTTATAAAATCGCTCAAGAACGTTTAAAAACTACAGTTCGTGCACGTGAAGCTGCAAAAGACGTTGTATGTAATTTGGAGGCACTTGTATTGCAAGAATTAGAAGCCAAAGGCTATTTTAGTGATCCAATTGCAAAAGAAATCAGAAACATTTGTGTTCCTGCTGTCACCCAACAAGCTCAATTGGGAGTCGATACCATTTACTCCGTTTCTCAACAGTGTGTAGAAGACGTTGTGAACAATGCAGTTGCTGATTTTTTCAATGATGCCAATCAATCACTGGTTGTCATTGACCCTTCTCCAAAGCATAACAATTAATAACGATTAGGACACAAAAGACAATGACCAGAACTGACATACTGAGTTGAGATGAAAAACATTCCAAAGAGGTAATTAAAGATATTTAAAAGCTAAAGTGTTGATACAATAACGACATATTTCTATGTACCTGCAATTTTAGAGTTATAGGGCCATCAAGTTTGATTGCCTTCTAAAATTTGTTGATGTTCTTGCAACTTCTAAATCAACTTCTTTTTAAAGAAAAACTGCCACAAGTACAACTAACAATGATTTTGTTGTATCAATCAGAGAAAACAATAAACCTAGCAAATAATCCAGAAGCATTATTGCTTAACTTTTTTAGCATCTCACTAAACGATATGTACGCTTTTTGTTTTAAAAAATTGTTTTGTTCTTGCAAGAAAGGGCATCGTCGAAAAAATTCATGCCAATTTTAAAATTAAAACGAGATGTGGCGCAACTTGAGTAATAATCCAAAGATATTGGCCATTGCCAACAGATATGGTGTAAACCGGAACATTGTTGTGTTGGGCTTCCTTTGTTGTGCACTGTCCCCGGCTGCTCTTCCGGTAGCAGCAGGACATTTAGCTTATAAATTTGTGCCACTGAAACATGCTTATGCACTGTTTGTATGTTGCAGTGCTTCAATTATTATTTGTGATCACAAACTGCGACGGACCTGGATTAGTGAAGCAAACGCACCAAAGATACTGCAATATGCTTCAATTTTTATTTTTTCCTTGGCTGTCTGTGGTGGACTTGCCGTCAAAATTGCTGAAAAAAATCAGTGGTATGAAAAATTTGTCGATTCGTTCCCTGACTTCGTTTTGAAGTACTCAAAGAATCTATAAAAAAGAATAATAAAACTTGAAATTTTTATGAATGTAAATTTCAGGTTACATTTCAAATGTTATGACTTTTATTTTGTTGGATTGACAAATTTCACCAAAAAAAAAGTTATTGTCGTTTCCTTCTGGTTATTTATAAGTTGTAAAAATGATTCAACAAACAGTATTTGTCTTTGATCATAATTCAGAAGAGTAGTTAAAGGAAATCAAGTTGTTTCTATATTTCTGCAATTAATATTACAAGAAGCACAAAACGTAACTCAAATTTTTTCTTTTTTTATGCAAACGTTCGCAAGATTTTAAGTGTCGTGTTTTTGAACTTTTTTACCATTTTGAATTTTGGAACATATATAACTTCATAAAAAATTTTGAATTTAGGAGTTAATATGTTTAAACTCCGAATTTGGAGGTGGGCACTGGAACGTGCGAAGTTGATAGCATAACGTAGAAATAGGATTTGATTAATATTTTTTGATAATACAACAAAAAAAATTTATGACATTGATCTTAGAAGGATGAAAAAGTGCAAAGAATACAACACAAAGGAATAAATTTCAACATCATAAAGACAGAAAAAAGATAAAGATCTTTGCCAATTTTACACAACAGTTATCAATTTTGATCACTTTTGACCAAAATCTCAATACAATTCATTAGCGTATCTGCATCATCGTAATCTTGGATCCCGAACGAACTCAGACGATCAAATTTGAGAGTTTTCATATCTTCACCTCTGAACGATATTTCTTCCATAATTTTTCTTAATTGTATATCATATTTCGAGAATCGCCCGTTTTCAATTGCGGAGATCCAATCCACGACCTCATCAAAGTTCCAATTTTCCCAATCGTCTTGTTTCTTGGAAATATATGTCAGACAAGTAGCTCTGAGTAAACCGATTTGCGTTCTTACCTCGTCGTGTTGCTTAAGCAATAAATCCAAGCTTCCATACATGGTTTGCAGTGACTGTAGTGATACGTGATCCCAAATGCCTGTAGATGTGATTTGTTTTTCTTCGGTTAGATCGCTTTTTGGTTTTGATGTGCTATTGTTGTCTTTGTTGTTCATCTCTCCATTACTGAGCCATTGCAAAGCAGCTGATTGTAGTGTGGTCATTTTCACTAATTCAGTTGCAATTGCGTTGATATAGTTACCAGCATTGCTACGACCACGGGGCAATCCGAATTGTGACAACTAAATTTACAAAGACAAAGAAAAAACAAATGTAATATAACACAGTACATGTTTATAGTGAGTATGCAAAAGTGGTTGCCACATTCCTTTTAAAAAACAAAGTACATGGGATTGCAGTATGGCATCCAACACAGTCGAGCGTGGTGGAGGTAAAGATGGTGATGAAGAGAATGTTTTACTACTGTGTGGAGAGAAATAACACAATTATAAGAATTTGCATTACTTTCAAAGTACTTTTTTTTGTGCTTACTAGTTGTAGGATATGTAAACTTAACCATCCGTTTATTGTGTCCCTATTTCCGGGTTGGTCGGATATATTATTGTCCCTTTGTACGGGAGATATTTTATTGATATTGTTATTGGTTTCACGCAGCATTTTCAATTCATTTTCCAAATTTCGGATTTGTCTTGTATTTTTGTATTTCCAATAATTAAAGAGACCAAAAATAAAACAACAAATCAAACACAAATTTCTTCTTAACAAGCTTTGTTTATGCAGCTTTTGACGCAGCAATTCCAATTCTGAGGATTGTTCAACTGAATTGTTACCGAATGGAGACCTTCTTTCGGGTCCTGCAGATGTGCCATGTTTTTCTTCTATTTTTGTTTCTTCATCAACTTCGTTTTTCTCTTTTTCCTTTTCGCTATAATCGACGGTTGCAGTCTCTATAACAGTTTCGTGAGGATCTTCCAGCCATGGATTAGGCCGCACAGAACTAGCTAATATGAGCTGCAGCGTATTTGGTCCATCCATGTGATTGGCCAATCTCGGGTTTCGTTTATACTGTGCAAATAGTACATACACACACATATCATGTATACACATGTACATCCTTGCAATTGTGTAAAATCGAAATCGGAACAACAAACAAATAAAAAGAAACGCAACAGCACAAGCAAAACAATAGTCAAACAAACGGTGAGCAGTGCGATGATCATCGGATCTGTCTTTGGGACAGTGGTAAATGTAGCTTAGTTTTTAAATATGATATTGATTTTTTAATACCTTTTTTTTTT
>ASPP01008746.1:0-14138 GCA_000512085.1 Reticulomyxa filosa
AAAAAAAAGGAATAATTAACATTGAATTGTGTTTTGACATTATTATATTGTCCTTTTTTGTGCCTTTTCTTTCATTCGAGTCAAAAACATTGGCCTCGTAACCAATTGAGTGTATTGTGGAGAGGTGTCCAAGTGATACAAATATTGAGTGGCGGAATCCATTTGGAACATGTCATCCAACAGTTCCATGATCAAGTGATGGTCCGCATTGACACTCGAGTCTTTCACAATGTTATTGTCATCCGTTATTGTTTTCATTGCCTCCATATACTTTTCTTCACTCGCTTTCGTTTCCGTCGTTGTCTCCATTATTGTTGTTGTCGTCCGAACTGCGCCAGCAACGCGCGTCTACCGTTTTACATTTTTCAAACAAACATAAACTATCTCTCTTATCTACACAAAAATAGAAGAGCAATCAACTGTGTTTCCATTTGAATCCATTTTTTCTACCGCTTGTTTCTTGATTGGTGGTACCTGTTGCTCCAAACATCCAATTTTTTTTTTTTTTTTTTATTTTTTTTTTGTTTCTTTGAAGGAACATTGAACAAAGAACCTTTCTTAAATAGAGCGACAAAACAAACAAACACTACTGTAACTGTTGATAAATCAAGTTTTGGAGAATCTGGCGTTTTGCGCTTTCGTTGTAATGATATGGTAAATGTATTGCGCAATGGCTTTTGTCGCTATGATATTAATAACAACCGATTGGCTACACGCATCACCCCAAAACGAAACAACATAAAAGAAATTCTTTCTCTTTCATACTAAACTTGATTTATGCTCACTTGTCCCGATACTTGATCGGACGGGGTCATAACTGCTTTGTCATTTTCACAAATCCCTTTTCCTTGTCGCGGAGGATTTTTGGTTGTGCTATTTCCCTCAGTACTCTCGCGATCAGGAACACCTTTTTGGGAATGTGAATTTGATGGCGTTGTCATGAGCGGTATTATTTTCCCTCCAAAATGGGAAAATTAAGCGATCGTTCAAAAAAAAGTTGTAGGATGGAATGCTGCTTATTTGAATTATAACCAGTGTTAAAATAAAATTAATTTGAAAAACAGCTCCTTGCAATTTTTTTCGCATAACGCGAACTTGTCGACACATTTTTAAATTCTCTCAGAACATGTATCTGGATAAATTTGATAAAAAACGTATTCAAATCCATTACATCAGTGCCCAAAGTCATTTTTTTTTAACACATCTTCAAGAAATCAATATCCGCTTAAAACGTGAAAAAAGCGATCAGTATTATAAATTATTTGTCATTGTACAGAATTAGCTTGAATTTTAAAATATTTGCATTTTAAATATTCACTGCGTCTAGAATGTGCGAATTAAAAAATTTTAACTTACAATTTTATGAGCATAACTAAGTTTTAATGTAAACAATGTAAATTATGTTGGCTTAAAAAAAGTAAAAAAATTCGTGCATAAACTTTATTTCCTGTAGATCACGTATTTTTTTAAAAAATGCGTTGAATGTATTGTTTATGAGTTATTTTGTTCTAAAAAGCATTTTAAAAGATTTTTTATTCAAAATGACAGTATTAAATATTTGTATTGATATCATTATATAGTTTTTTCGTTTAGTAATATTTGCAATATTTCTATTTTAGATAATATCTAAAATGAATTCGCTTTCTTTTTATGTATATTTTTATTTTATTTTATTTTTTCGGTATTGTCAAAGCTTCCTTGTTTACTGCACTTGTATCGTTGTAACTATTGCTTTGTTCATTAAAACAAACATAATTAAAAACGAAATATTTATCTTGCTGCAAAAAAAAGAAATTTATAGAAATACGCGCAAAAAACTCAGTTTGCGAATTATCGTAAAAAAAAAGTAAAATTCACAATAATTGATGTTTTTCATACATTTTACAAAGTAAACAAAGAATTATATTAATGTGACATTAACTGATAAATGTTTCCAATGCAGATTACAAAAATAATAACATTAAAAACAATGGTCGTATAATTACTTTATTTGTTAAATTATAGTCAATTTGTAGTATTTAAGCACAAATAATACTAACCTCTCATTGTTTGCCTTGTTTTTCACCATCACTTACGTTGGTTTTTTATTCTATGACTGTATCATTTTTGTTGCAATGAAACATCTAAAAAAATCTCTGCAAAAACGAACATAAATACAAACTTTTGCTCCAGGCAGAATAATTTATCTCTTGGTACAAATTAGAATTATCTTTCTATTGTTTGAAAGTGTCTGATTGTCTCGACTTCAGCCAGTTTTTGTACAAGTTTTTTCAATATATGGACAAATACAGATTTCAACTCGGTTTTAAAAAACAAAAGTGTCTCCTTTACACAACTTTTTCCATCTTCAAGGGTAATTTGTAGCATTTTTGAGAAGTATAATTCATTTTCATTTTGTTGATCTGGCTTTTCGTAGTTCCATAACATTATGTCCGGCTATGACAGTGACACAGAAAAAATAAAGCTTCTTCGTGAAAAATGCAATTATGACGTAAGCAACCTATTTATTTGAGAGAAAAAGAGCGAAAAAATTGATTCATAATTTTCACTCTCCTTGAAATGTTCATTTCGTATGTAAAAAAAAATGTAATAGTTGTTAAAATCAGAAGAAGACTACGTAAACACACTGGAAGTAATTGTAAAGAATGTGTTCAAACCGTTGCATCAAAATAGCGATAGACTTGGGATAAAACCACAACATGTTAATCATTCTGAAAAGAACAAAAAAAAGTGTTATTTTTTTTTATTTTGAAGATATTTGCATAACAAGTGTACATAGAGTGAATATAATAACATATGCAAATATGCATATCCATATGTACAATAACATATATCATATATGTAAACATATTTATTGTACATATCGATATATGGCTATATACAGCACAGTGTATTATATATATATAAACATATTTGTATACATGTAAGAAATATTACAAATTGCATTTTTTTTTTTTTTTGAGAGGATATCTCGCAATGACAAACATTTTAAATTGCTCTGTGCAACACAGGTGCAATTCGTATTTATGTTCTTGGAACACATGTTTCAATTTCATTTGAATTTTTTATCAGTAATCCGAGACGCGTTTAATATTGTTCCGGATTTTCACAAATACAGTAACTTTGTGCAAATGTACGAAGACTACTTGACTAAATTTGACAATGTACTGAAGGTGTTCGCAGAATGGAAGTCAATTGAGTTTCGGTCTTTTATGAATTTGAGATTGGAAAATGAAAATGTAAAAAAGCACATGGAAGCTCCGATGCTATGCATGCTGCCATGGTTCGCTTTGTGCTCTATGTTTGTGTGAGAGTGAGAAAGGAGGAGAGGGGAAAGGGAAAAGAGGAAAGAGGAGAGGTCCTCTGTGCTCTCTGTTTTTATTTGTTTTTATAAACGGTGAAAGTGATGCTAGAGGGGTGGGTGAATGTGATTAGGTATTTGTACAATCCATTTGAGCGATTGAAGGTGTACTACAAATTTCTGCGCGATTTGGACACTTTGTCCAAAGAAGGAGACGAAGATAAGGTCTTTTTGGATCAATGTTTGGCCAAATTTAAAAAAGTGTATCAAAACATCAAGCGCAGTTAAATGGATACTCTGCAGTGACCAAACCTACATTTTTGAATGGGCTTACAACTACGTACAAACACAATATTTAAAAATAAAAAAGATGAAAAGCGATTGCAAGTCAAAATTAAACTGTTAGAAGTCCAATTGCAAATCCATGGAAATTATAAAACGATTGTCAAAGACGATAGGTTTTTCATTAGTTTAATTTTTGTTTTGCTTATCTATCCTATGTGTTATTTATGCACATACTCATACATATGTATATAAATAAAGTGTTTTTCTTATGTCAAAGGGATGAGTCAGTCCAAAACAACACTCACACGACTTTTACCCTTGTCTGACATTCCTTAATGTTGATATGCAATACATATTGAAAACAGTGTCGAAACCATGCCAAATGCGACGCCTAGTATTCCACAAGAAATACAAACGTATAACTATTCATTTGTTTAGTGATCTTTTTGTATGGGTGTCTGTGCGAGGCAAGTATAAGGGAAGCTATTCTTTGTATAATCGCGAGTTGCAAATTGAAAAGTCGGGATCACCTGGTTCTGGAGAATTCTCCATTGGCTTGGCTTCCGAAAAGACAAAACGATTGGTTGTATGTGCAAATGATGGTCCGTCGACTTTTTTTTTTTTTCCAAATCAAATATATTGTATATTTATATATACACATATACATATATATTTATGTATATGCATAAAGAGCAACGAGATGCGATTATGGAGAAAATTGTGGATGCTTTTCGAAAGTGCCAGGAACGTGCCCAAAATGCAACGTATGTTTCCGATGTTGTTTTTTTTTTTTTTGGATTGAAAGTGTGTACGTGTATTCTTGTTTCATGCAATGATATACAACCAAGCAACGAAGAGCAAGAACAATATGAAGAAATTGCAACGATGGATACGCAACCGGGAGCCGAAGTGTCACAATCCAGCGCCAATACATTTGATGCAAGAGAGCTTTCTGTTTCAATGTCAAACTCTGAAGCCGAACGTTCGACTCAGAAGCAACAGCCTTTACCTCTGCCTCCCTCTTCAGTTAACTTTCTCCGTGTAGTGTCACTTTGATTTAATGTGACAATCAACACTTGGTTATTTTTTTTTTTTTTTTTACACAGTTGGAAAAGATTCCGGAAAAATCTCGTAAGTTTCCCTTTTTTTTTTTTATCTGCTTAAGCCACAATGGTCAATGCAAAGTACTTGTCTATTTTTTTTTGTTCTCTTTGCTTTTCTTTTTGTTGGGATGGATGGAAAACAGCCACGGATGACATGAAAACAAATGGACAAGACGCACACAACACAAAATCCGAAAAACCCAGCAAATCACCGCTGTCACCAAAAAATGCAAAAATAACCTTTGTCCTCCCCGATTCAGTTCCATTGAAAAAAACCTTGTTTACGTCATTCTTTTTTTGTTGTAACAAGAAGTGTACACACCCTACACGTCATTTAATTCAAGAGAGTAGCGCACGTGCTTGTCTTGACACTCTGCGAATTGGAAATAAAGGGTGAACAAAGTAAAACTAGATTTAAACCAATTATCTTAAAGACAAATGGATGGGATGGGGGGAAAAAAATGTATAGAAAGACGACGTAAAAATCAACGAGACGAAAGAGGAAGAACCATCCACAAGTGTGACGTTGAACTCGACCAGGTCTATGAGAAAAGACAAAGGCAAACGGCCGGCATCGCATTCCACACGCGAAGGTGTAAAGGCGCGCCATCAGAGGAATGAACCGAAACCTCGAAGCAACAATGCCAGTGGCGAGGACATAAAAACGCCGAAATCAAATGAAATGAGCAAGAGCAACGTAACATCGCCAAAGGGTATTGAGATCAGGATCACTAGCAATAGCAATACGAACTCTAATTCCAACAGTAATGCTAATGCTAATATTAATAACAATGTCAATGACAATAACAATAACAATAACAATAACAATAACAATAACAATATCAACAATATGGCCAGCATTTACAATAGCAATGGCAACAATACCGCGAGTAATCATAACAACAACTACAATTATAACAGCAACTTTGACAACAATACGAATACTGCTATCTCCTCCGTTGCCAATGAAACGATGGGGTATCATGTCGAAAAACAGAATGATGAAGATCCCAGAAAATTAGTAAAGGAGCTCAGCCAGACAATCCAAGAGTTGCAGGAATTATTGAACAAAAAGGACGATCATATCAAAACGTTAGAAATGAGTAATTTGAGCATTCGAAATACTTTATTGATGACTCAACGACAGTATACCAAACTTCAGCAAGAATATGACACCTTGGTCAAACGACTGCCTCCTCGAACTCAATCAATAGGTTTGATATTTGTTATTGCGTTTGTGTGAGCGATTTAGATCTTTAAATACACATGCATGTGTGATAAAATTTAGAATACGTATATATTGTTTCATTTCTTGTTTTCTAGGAAAATTCGAAACAATACCCTATGCTGTGAGCAAAATGGATTCCTCAGAGACAAATAGTAATCCGGAAAAATCGGGTCGAAGGTCGGAACCTGTGCGACGAACTTTGCAGCGCTCACAAACACAAAATTATTATTCGTTATTCAAGCAATAAATATTCCATCACTTTTTTTTTTCCCCATAATTCAAGGAAATTAATTGTATAAAAAGAAACCAATCCGTGTTTCTTCTTTTCCTTGTTTCTTTTTTTTTGTGCTGGCATTTCTATTTCACTTGTATCTACTTTCTTTTTTTATCAGAGTTTGTTTTTTCTTACCCGTGCAAGTCCTAAAGAATTTATGTAAACTATCGTCTTCTTCTGTTCAGTACCACTTTTGTATAATTCAAAATGTTTTTGCAACAAAGTACTTTCAACAACGAACTTTTTGTTTTCAAGCCAAAAAAAGGGCGCCTACCCAATTTTGGAACATTGAAATTTGTTATTTTCTTTTTTTATTGTCAACTTAAGGTAGGTGTCATATGTTCGCGTAGAGTGTTCTTTTTAATGTTTAATCCCCTAAATGTTCCTTAGTGTGAAAGCAAAAAAGTAGGAATATTCCGTTTTACAAGAGTAAAGCAAAAAAATTGTGCGGTTTTTTTTTTTACTTTAGGTAAACCGATGGTGCTGCAATTATCAAGACGAATTCCATCATACGGAACACGCTCAGTACAAAGACAGAATTTGTTAACCAGCGCGAAAAGATTCAGCCACGGACCGCCAACCAGATATGGTGACACTCACGCGTGGGGTACTATGGTGTGGCTCCCACATAAAGCATTTTTCGCTGTAATCAGCGGGTCATTTGTTGGTCTGTATGGAATTACATGGTATTCAAAATGGGATGATGTTCCTTTTCCAACATACCGATATAATCAAGAGTCGAACATGGGCAGAAATTGGTAGAGGGAAGGTTGACAAACTAAAGTTCCAAATAACACCAACAAACAGGAATCAAAATTTTTTACAAGTTTTGGTTGCTTTTTTATAAAGACCCTTTTGTTGTGTGTTAAATTTCTTGTCGTTTTTTTTTTTAAACGCTTCCGGTGTGGAAAGCCTTGTGAAATTGGCTTTTGAAAAGAAAAGTGTTACTTAGACACCTTTTGCAACGAACAATAGGATAAAAAATACCAATATCAGTTTCATTTTCCTAATTAAATTTGGGACGCTGCTTATCTCCCTTTTAAAAAACTGACTTTTCAAGAGTTTTTTTTGTGATAAGTATCAAAAGTTAGAAATATTTGGCATGTGTCGCCCTTGGGTCGCACTTTCTAATAATTTTTCAAGAATGAACAATTTGAATCACATGCCATCGGCACGTAAGAGGTTTTAATGATCTTTTTTAAAAACTTTTTTTGCACAATTTTGCTCGCTTTCTAGTTTGTCCTTGTGAACACGTGTACCTAACAAAAAAGGTTTAGGGAACGACAAAAACTTTGCAGTAAGACTGATACCCATGAAACAACCCTGTGCGAAGGTGACTCGTTGGACTCCTACATTTGTTGGCACTAGTAGTAATTTTTTGAATGTATTGCTGTTGATATGGCTGTTGGGCTGTTTTTATATAATTATTCTGTTTAGTGCTTTTCACTATGCTGACAATTGGATATTTCGATCAGAAGAGCAAAAACGTAATCATGAAATGTTATCTCCATTTCATAAGAATGTTAAAATGGAGGAAATTAAAATAGAGGAAGTTAAAATGACTGTAAAAGAATTGATTAAGCGAATATTGAATCGAGCAAATTTTGATTTAAGAGAAGAGTTAAACGAAAGTGTATTGTTAAAACATATAGATGTATTTTTATCACAATTCGAGTTTGGGATAGTTGGAAGACAGTTGTGTCATAAGATAAATTCAAAAGGATGTTTTAAGATTAAAGTGAGAAATGATCGAATTGAAATTGTTGGAAGTGATATATTATCTACATGTGCTGGTGTTAATTATTATTTTATGCATTATTTGCATACATCAGTATCTTGGACTGGCGATAGTACTTATCTATTGCTAAAAGATAATATAGTATGTTTACAAATATAATAATAAAAAAAAAGAGAACAATTAATTTTCGAGATTTACATATGTACTCAATTATTCGAAATAGATATTTCCACGTCCATCGAAACCAGTTTACAGAGAGCGACAATATCGTTACGTATATTACAAGAATCCTTGTACAGACTCTTACACTATGCCTTGGTACTTTTTCCTGTTCATTATATTATATGTATATACATACATATATATATGTATACAATAAATAATACAAAAATATACATAAACGTATACAAGGTGGAAATGGGAGCGTTGGGAACAAGAATTAGATTGGATGGCATTGCATGGAATGAATATGCTACTTTTGCCAATGTCGAATGAGTATATTGAATACCGACTGTATACGGAAGAATATGGAATTGAGGGATGGAGGCTGAAAAACTACTTCACTGGACCCGCGTTTTTGGCGTGGTTTCGAATGGGTAATATTCATGGATGGCCACCACATCCTAATTCACATGAATTGTCATTGTCGCCACAATGGTTTCGCTTCCAAATCGACTTGATGCAACGTATTCTGAAACGATGTCGGGAACTTGATATCCATGTCATTTTGCCTTGCTTTTCAGGACATGTGCCAAAAGCATTTGTTGACGAATTTCCGCAAGTGCATACCTTTCAAAGTTATCCATTCATTTCAACTTAAAAAAAAAAAAGAGATGAAGAATAGATAGAAGCAACTCCATTTCTAAAATGTACACATGTTACCATACGTATGTGACTGTGGACTCTAGGTACGATATGGTTTGGCTTCCCAGAGGAATACACCGAAACACTGTTTTTGGACCCAACTGATCCTGTGTATGTGGAATTAGGCCAGAAGTATGTATCAATGCAAATGGAACTGTTTTCCGAACATTTTGAAGCAAGACATTTTAGTAATCAAGACAGCACGCATACAACGTATCCTATATTTTACTGGAGTGATCAATACAATGAATTGTCTCCACCCACAGATGACTCCACGTATCTAAGGAATGCCGCACTGTTTCATTATCAAAGTATGCATTTTCTGCCCTCTCATGTGGTATGTCCATTACTTGCAAATACAGCCAAGATTATCCATTTTTTCTTCCATTTCTCTTTACTTTGATGACGTATATATATATGTATATATGTATATATAAAGGTTTGATCGATTATTTAACTAATTGATTGATTGTGCTGTGCAGACAACGGACAATGTAAAAGTGGTATGGGTGATGCAAGGCTGGTTGTTTGTGCATATGCAGTCGTTTTGGATGCAAGACGGACAAAGACCGATCAGGGCGTATTTATCTGGACTTGCCAAAGGTCAATTGCTGCTCTTGGATCTCATAGCCGAAAAACAGCACATTGCCAAAATGACAAGTGATTTTTTTGGACACGAATACATTTGGTGTTTTCTTCATAATTTCGGAGGCGATGTTGGCATGTCTGGCAACTTGCACAATTTGTTAACAAAATTGAATGAACTCAATAGCCATGATCAGAGCGATAATGACAATGGACTTCTTACAGGTATTGGATTAGCGATGGAAGGTACCAATCAAAATGTGATATTGTACCACGCGCTTTTGTCCACTGTATATGTTGCGCCTCCACTTCAACTGGCCAAGTATCGCAAATGGTTTGTACAAAGTCGCTATGGTCGGGACATTTGGCAAATGGCCGCACACAATATTTCAGCTTTGTGGGAACAACTGATT
This sequence comes from Reticulomyxa filosa, assembly GCA_000512085.1. Lineage (NCBI taxonomy): Eukaryota > Foraminifera > Reticulomyxidae > Reticulomyxa > Reticulomyxa filosa. Next base: position 9,792 of record ASPP01008746.1, read on the forward strand.
TCGTTGATGTACGATACAAGTCCGAATTATTGGAGTGTCATCAAACCCGTTTACGTCAGACATCCGACACTCCAAATTGTCCCTGATAACATTGTATCTTTGGCTACCATCACTGATGTGGAACAACTCCAATCAAGACACAGGCAAGCACTACTATTTCAAAACAAATACAAACAAAAACACATTTTTTTGTTTTCATGTGTTTGACTTGTGTATATATGTTTTACTATCCCTTTTTCCCACCTTGCTGTACAAGCAAATTCAATGGAGGATTTCAGCCCTTGTGGCCAGACTATCCCTTTCGAGACTTGAGGGCAGTGTACGACCAGTGGATGAAGTGGGTCCAAGTATGCTTGGAATCGGATTCGAAGGCAATGGCTCTGTTGAGTGAATCACCGACATTGGTGTATGATTTGATTGATATCACCAGGGAATTGCTAGGATATTGGTTTGGGGAGTTATATGTGTTGTATCGAGAACTGTGGACAAAACATAAACACAATGCTGCCCCATGCACACAATGCATTGCGGTGAGTTCCTCAATGTTGGACATCTTGGATGACATTGACCAGCTCCTGTCCTATTGCAAATATCAACGGTTGGACGTGTGGATCAATGAAGCCATCAACTGCGTTCTCGAGGACAACCGCACCACTAACGATGAATGGGTGCGATTCATGGAGTTTAATGCCAAAAATTTAATCACTCGATGGGGTCCAAATATAATTGCAGATTACGGGTCCAGACAATGGCATGGACTGGTTGGTGGCTATTACAAAAAAAGGTGGCAAATTTTTTTTGACAGGATGAACACAAATGCCACAACAAGACTATCTACGATAGAAATTAATCAAAAAATTCTGGCATTTGAATCTTCGTGGGAACAAAAGCAATTCATTTCGACAAACTCCTGGAGAAAGTATGATCAACATAATAATGCACTTTCCAATATACTCAGAGTTTCCAAAAAATATCAATCTCAGTTCATAAAATACTTTCCAAGTTTTAGTTAACAACAAATATTATTTACACTTTTTTAACAAATAAATTCTGCTATCAAATTTCTATCCAAAACTCATATGAATCTTCACTTTTATCAATGATTGCCACTTTAATAAAAAAATGCATAAGAGCATTCAAGCAACAACAATAACTTCAAAATAAAAAAATGCAATCTTTAAAAAAACTAAAATGTAAGTAGCTCTTTATAAACCAAAAAATTCTGTTAAAAAATGATTTAAATCTTTCAATAATTATGAAAGGTTTAATAAAAAACAAAATCATATTTAAAACTACACAATACATATATTTAAAAAATTATGTTTTTTCATGAAGAAAATCGCTCATCTACATAATGTGCCATTTTATGTGTTAATTTTTTTTACATTTTACTGTATATGATGATTTATGTATTTTTTAGTTTTCGAATGTATTATCAATTTTCAAGTATTTTTTAATGTAAAACATAAAATTCATGCATAATTCATCGTAATTCTCAATAATTTTTGTTAAAAATCAATGGGGGAAAAAATAATATTAGTGGTTTGTCAGTGATCCGAATCCTGTGCATGTAATCGGTAACTTTCGTAACCTGTTCATTACCGTAGCGGTTCATGCACTCCGAATTTGGTTACAAACTTTTTTTAAATAATATTATATTTCAAAACTTGTGTATATTTATAATATTCTTAATACAATTTTTTTCTATTTGTTTTTATTTTTTCATTTTCATTTTAAAAAAAAGTTATTTATATAGGATGTCTTCAAGATTTGTCAAACATTAGTAATTGAAGGGTTTAAAGAAAAAAAACTAGTCGTTGAATTAATTATTTGTATATTCCTTAGGATAATGACAAAAAAAAGCTGTCCTCACGACAAAATTGAGTGTGTTTGACCAAGTTTGAAAACGGTAGTCAAACGTCAAGTTGCAAGTTGTCTAGGTCAAAGCACGTGTGCGTCAAAAAAAATTCAGATGCAAGAAAGAGAAAAGCAATTAGTAAGCGGACACAATATAACATTGATTTAAACATAAATTCTCTTTTTGATGACACAAGTTCTAGATGCACACATACCAAACAAGTAGACAAGATGTAGTACAAATTAAATTAAAACAGTCATTTTGGAAAGACAGTAATGTTTTGGATCTACAGCAGATTGCTAGTCATACTATACTACATCGCGGCGATTAACAAAGTGGCAATCATTGATAAAAGTGAAGATTCATATGAGTTTTGGATAGAAATTTGATAGCAGAATTTATTTGTTAAAAAAGTGTAAATAATATTTGTTGTTAACTAAAACTTGGAAAGTATTTTATGAACTGAGATTGATATTTTTTGGAAACTCTGAGTATATTGGAAAGTGCATTATTATGTTGATCATACTTTCTCCAGGAGTTTGTCGAAATGAATTGCTTTTGTTCCCACGAAGATTCAAATGCCAGAATTTTTTGATTAATTTCTATCGTAGATAGTCTTGTTGTGGCATTTGTGTTCATCCTGTCAAAAAAAATTTGCCACCTTTTTTTGTAATAGCCACCAACCAGTCCATGCCATTGTCTGGACCCGTAATCTGCAATTATATTTGGACCCCATCGAGTGATTAAATTTTTGGCATTAAACTCCATGAATCGCACCCATTCATCGTTAGTGGTGCGGTTGTCCTCGAGAACGCAGTTGATGGCTTCATTGATCCACACGTCCAACCGTTGATATTTGCAATAGGACAGGAGCTGGTCAATGTCATCCAAGATGTCCAACATTGAGGAACTCACCGCAATGCATTGTGTGCATGGGGCAGCATTGTGTTTATGTTTTGTCCACAGTTCTCGATACAACACATATAACTCCCCAAACCAATATCCTAGCAATTCCCTGGTGATATCAATCAAATCATACACCAATGTCGGTGATTCACTCAACAGAGCCATTGCCTTCGAATCCGATTCCAAGCATACTTGGACCCACTTCATCCACTGGTCGTACACTGCCCTCAAGTCTCGAAAGGGATAGTCTGGCCACAAGGGCTGAAATCCTCCATTGAATTTGCTTGTACAGCAAGGTGGGAAAAAGGGATAGTAAAACATATATACACAAGTCAAACACATGAAAACAAAAAAATGTGTTTTTGTTTGTATTTGTTTTGAAATAGTAGTGCTTGCCTGTGTCTTGATTGGAGTTGTTCCACATCAGTGATGGTAGCCAAAGATACAATGTTATCAGGGACAATTTGGAGTGTCGGATGTCTGACGTAAACGGGTTTGATGACACTCCAATAATTCGGACTTGTATCGTACATCAACGAAATCAGTTGTTCCCACAAAGCTGAAATATTGTGTGCGGCCATTTGCCAAATGTCCCGACCATAGCGACTTTGTACAAACCATTTGCGATACTTGGCCAGTTGAAGTGGAGGCGCAACATATACAGTGGACAAAAGCGCGTGGTACAATATCACATTTTGATTGGTACCTTCCATCGCTAATCCAATACCTGTAAGAAGTCCATTGTCATTATCGCTCTGATCATGGCTATTGAGTTCATTCAATTTTGTTAACAAATTGTGCAAGTTGCCAGACATGCCAACATCGCCTCCGAAATTATGAAGAAAACACCAAATGTATTCGTGTCCAAAAAAATCACTTGTCATTTTGGCAATGTGCTGTTTTTCGGCTATGAGATCCAAGAGCAGCAATTGACCTTTGGCAAGTCCAGATAAATACGCCCTGATCGGTCTTTGTCCGTCTTGCATCCAAAACGACTGCATATGCACAAACAACCAGCCTTGCATCACCCATACCACTTTTACATTGTCCGTTGTCTGCACAGCACAATCAATCAATTAGTTAAATAATCGATCAAACCTTTATATATACATATATACATATATATATACGTCATCAAAGTAAAGAGAAATGGAAGAAAAAATGGATAATCTTGGCTGTATTTGCAAGTAATGGACATACCACATGAGAGGGCAGAAAATGCATACTTTGATAATGAAACAGTGCGGCATTCCTTAGATACGTGGAGTCATCTGTGGGTGGAGACAATTCATTGTATTGATCACTCCAGTAAAATATAGGATACGTTGTATGCGTGCTGTCTTGATTACTAAAATGTCTTGCTTCAAAATGTTCGGAAAACAGTTCCATTTGCATTGATACATACTTCTGGCCTAATTCCACATACACAGGATCAGTTGGGTCCAAAAACAGTGTTTCGGTGTATTCCTCTGGGAAGCCAAACCATATCGTACCTAGAGTCCACAGTCACATACGTATGGTAACATGTGTACATTTTAGAAATGGAGTTGCTTCTATCTATTCTTCATCTCTTTTTTTTTTTT
>ASPP01008774.1:0-12332 GCA_000512085.1 Reticulomyxa filosa
TTTTTTTTTTTTTTTTTTTTAAAAAAACCAAAATAGCAAACTTGATAAATATTAGGTCCGACAAAGCCCAAGAACTCTCTCCAATCGGCATCTCGGCCCATGCCGGAAGAGGTGCCCATCCAGGAGTATAATCGGTTTGGCTGCGTCGGTCCAGGCACATCAGCATACCAGCGGTCAAACACCCCAAACTCGTCTGCTAATGTGGTTATGATCGGCACTGCAGAAGGATCGAGGCACTGCATAATTACGCTGCCATTATCATTCGGAAGAGTGTCAATTGGCGAATAATCGTACACAAAGCCATTCTTTTTTTTTTTTGTTTTGTTTTGTTTTTGTTGCAATTATTATAAAATCAACACTTAAGGAATTTTTTTTTTTATGTGAATCCCCCCCTTTTGTTGTGTATATTAAAACATACAACTTTACGGAATTTTTTTTTTTTTTTTGCGAAGGGTGGAAACAAAATATAAAAAAAAAAAAAATGCATTTGCAGTTATGAATACCATTGGTGGTGGCCAAATGTCGGTTGGCCCGAAACCGAATAGTTGTGTTGTTGTACCGGGGATGCCGTGGTTGGGATCTCCAGGCTGAATGTACAATGCCTTGTTGTCCACGTATATTAGATCTCGATCTGGATATTGAGGGTTCATTGGATTTGAACAGTTTGCTCCGAACTCGGGCAAACATCCATCTATGTCGCTTCGATTCGCACGGAGATAGCCCAACATATGATCTTTTATTGTTTTGTCACACACACATTCAAAGTGTAAACATTGCTTGTCTCTTTATTTCCCATTCCCGCTCTTTGGGCATTACCAAAGCTTCTGTTTTCAAACATGATGGCCACTACATGTTTGATTCGTCCGCCGAACATTGGAGGGAGATCATCTTTTAAATCTGCTTGTGATCGAGTTTGAGATGCCAAGATGGCACTCAACAAGTAGCTTGCTATTAATGCCGAGCGCATGTTTTTTCGTTTGTCTCTGCTCTCCTAGCTCTTCGAAGTAGTTACAACACAAGAAAGTTAGATTACACACAAACAAGTACAAATATAATATACTTGATCACCAGGAATTGCGTCCAAAAAAAAGATTACAGTTGTATCAACATGTAAAAAAAGATATTTCCAATTATATTATTTAGAAACGTTTATTTAACAACAAAAAAAAGTGTCGTGACAATTCGAATAGAAAGTGATCAGGGAAAATAGTTCAAGAAACAAGGTTACCTCCATCAAGTTTTATAAGGCCAAATAAAAAAAAAAGGGTGAATTAATTCGAATAGTCAAAACATCATAAGGTAGAGAAGGGGAAAAAAAAAGTAGCAAAAAAAAATTTTTTGTTTAAAATAACGACACATTTTTAAATCTTCTTAGGGATGTACTCATCAATAGTATCTTGAATGTCCTCAATGGTTTCTTGAACCTCTTCGACAACTTCTTCAACCTCCGCAATGGTTTGTTCGGCGTTGCCAATGATTCCTTGAACGTCTTCAGCAGTGCTTGCAGCTTGTGTTGCAGTGGCACCAACCTCGTTTACAGTGTCAATAATTTCTTCCACCGTTTTGACGGCTTTGACAGCGTCAAGGACTCCAGGTTCTTGTCCGGACAAGACCGTCGCCGCACCTTCCACGATATCTCGGACAGTGTCCGCAACTTCGCTGGCTGTCTTCACCACTGCAAGACCGGTATCAGCGACCTCTTCAGCAGTCTCCACCACTTCGTCAATGTCGGAAGATACGTCTTTTGGAGACACTTTTTGCACACTTTGGCTCGATACATCGTCTTTAATTTCACTCTTTGAATGCACGCCCAACACTGCTCCGTAATGAGTTGCTTGCAAATCTGCTTTCACTGACACATGTTTTTGTACTGCTTGTTGTGGCATATTCCAATACACTACTCCTGCAACCAATGCCAACAATACAATGGCGATTATGCCGTACCACAAACTCTTTTTGGTTTGGGATTTTTTTGAGACCGTGCCAAAGGTTTCGTATTTTGGTAACGACGAGTTGTTCAACATCTTGTCTGTTTTTTTTCCCCCCCCCCAGACAAAGCACATTTTTATGTGTTTAGTTTTATCAATTTTATCATTGGTCGTCTCTTTGCATAAAAAAATTTATCACCTTCTTTCTTTCGATAGATTAGATAACAAAAAAAGTAAGGGAAAAACAATGAACTTAAATCTTTAGAAAGATCCTAACGTTCACAACACACTATAAGACTTGCTAACATCACTGCGCTTCATTTTGATTACTTCTTTCGTGTCAACACAAAGATAAGAGCAGCTTCTTGTTTATTATTTCAATTTTTTTTTGACGTACAAAAGAGGAAGCAGAAATTTCAAATCAGATTTTTTACAGAAACAAATATGTAGCTATTTTACACTTATTGGGCTACTCCTTGGATACATATTTTGGTTCATAGTTTCGATCCATATTATTTTTATGTGAAAGGTTTGATGCGAAGGGGCAGAGTTGTTGATCAACAATGGCTGCGCGCCGAAATTTCACATACAAACACACAAATGGTAATTTTGCGTGCCAAAGACAAAACACTCAAAGCAAATAGAAGGTATTTCATGCACACACCGGTTTTCAACATGACCCGATATTTTGAAAAATTTCTAACCTTTGTCTTGTCTTATTATTTTTTTTTTTTTTTTTTGTGGAGGTTCAAATCACAAATCATCCAAAAGTTGGTTGAGGCTTGCTTTGAAACTGATATGCAACAGTTGGAAGTGGAAATGCAAAAAAAAAGAGAAACCTCCCCCAAAAAAAAAGGGAATACACAACAACAAAAAAATGGCAAAAAAAAAAAAAAAAAACAACAAATAAACAGAATCAAATTCAAATCAAAAGACAAGCACAGTTGGAATTTTTTTGATTTTTAGCATCCATTGCTTCTTCGACCAATTTGATCTTTTTAGCAACTTCGGCACTATATAGTGTCACATCTTGAACGGTAGACAATTCTCGAATCAAAGCAATGAAAGCATCGTTTACATTTGTGCCAGTTTTTGCACTTGTTTCGAAAAAAGTCATCTTATTATTTTGTGCATATTGTTGGCCTTCAGTGGTCGTCACTTGTCGCACATCGTCAGTCAAATCACTTTTGTTTCCCACCAATAAAAATTTGAATTCTGGTGCATTAATGTCTGAAGCATTGGTAATGAAATTTTGACGCCACTGATTAAGATGTTGAAAGGATGCTTTATTGCTTATATCATAGACAAAAATACAAGCATCTGAGCCCCGAAAGTAAGCACTTCCCAATGCATCATAACGCTCTTGTCCGGCTTTGTATTTTATATGTATAGTATGTGTTGACCAATTTTTTTGCTGCCAAAAAGATACATTTTAAGAAGGGAAAGAAAAGGGGTCGTAAACGTACAAAAAAAATAAAAATTCTATCAATTATTAAGAGGAAAGGGGCAGAGAAAATTCAAAAAAAAAAAACACACACACCAGTGTCCCATATTTGCATATTAACGGTCGCATTGTCCACGGTGGCTGTTTTTGTGAGGAGATCAGCACCAATCGTTGCTTGGTGGGTTTGAATAAATTTGCCTTCAACGTATTGGTGCAACAAAGCGGTTTTGCCTACGTTCGAATCACCCAGGACCACTATTTTCAACAAAGTTCGGCGATTGCCTACTGACTCTTTTTTCTTTTCGTCGGACATGCCTTATAATTTTCTTTACACGATAAAACAGAAAGTTCACTCAGGATGTTATTTTAAATTAAAACACCTTACCCGTGTCCCCTTCTTCGTTTCAAGTGCCTTCTCTTAAAAATTACCTTTCATGAATTTATTGAGTGATACGTGTACCGTCAGTTGTTGCATTGAATACAGAATGATTGATTTTGTAATACTGCATCAGTAAACTTAATTCATAAGTATTTTATGTTCAGTCATATAAAAAGTCTTGAGTTCAAATAATAAAATCCTTATGTACTTTGTTACTTTTACGGTTAAATGTAATCATGCACCTTTTATCTATGTAGAACTGACATTTTACTTATTGTTGTAATTATTTCATGTTTATAATCTTAAAAATTTTTATTTTTAAATGTTAAAAAGAACAATTTGCTTTTTTTTGTATAACACTACAACATGGAAGCAGCTTCAAGCATATGAAGTGGATGCTATTACAAAGAGTATACAAACGGCTTGCTTTTGAGTAATTTTCAATCAGAAACACTAAGAAAATAAAAATAAAAATAAGAGAATGGAGGCCTTGGCAAGAAGTAAGTTAACAATGTTTAAAAAACCATTTTAAGTTTCGTTACAGCTGTTATCAAGCAGTTGTATTACAAAAAAATTTTTAATACCAGCCTTTTTGAATTTTGCTTAACGCATAGAATGTTCTTACATGATGTGTAAACTTAAAAAAGTCATGATCAGTACATTGTTGTTTTGAATTGGTACCTATCTTCTATTTTTAAATCTTTTGACAGACCTTTAAAATCATTACACTTCTGCGTGAGTAAGCACAACTCAAAAAATAAATTTATCTCAAAAAGTTCAATGCACTTGACAACAAGCGTCTTTTTCCCAGGCTTTACGACAAGCTTATGCAATTTTTGTGTGGTGTCAAGTTTTTATTTGCATTATTTTATTTGTAATCACTTCATATCATTTTTCTGGTTTGTGCAAGACTGAACACAGAGGAAACAAACAAAACTATTTGTTATTATTTTTGTTCTGCTATTCTTCTCTTGGCTCGTGCATAAAGACGCATACATTCCCAAACTTTTTTAGCACACTATTGTTTGTACATGGCTGGATAGGCGGTGAAGTGGAAGGTCTGTCGACAATCTTAAATTTAACAACAAAACTCAAACCCAATAAAGAAGCAACTTAAATTTTTGAATTATCTTAATCTTCATTATTTCTGAGTAATTGAAAATGGCTTCCTCAACAATTGACAAAGAAACCAAACTTGGTGGTCGATATAAATTCGTTCGAAAACTAGGCAGTGGGTAATTTTTTTTTTTTGTTCCTCAGTTCGTTTTGTTGCAATTTAGGATAAAAACTACATAAACTAATCAATTTTAAAATAACAAAAATTTTTTTTTCCAGATCATTTGGTGAAATATTCGAAGGTATAATATGTATAGGTGTGTGGTCCTCATCTGTGCATAGCATGAGGCATTGCACAAATAATTTTTTAATTTACAATCAAAAAAAACTTTTCCTCATTTTCGCATCTGAAGTGTTTTTTGAAGTGTGGACACAATATCTTTTTTGTTTGTTTGTTTTTGCTTCCTGTTGTGGCTTTGGCAAATTTCGGGACGGCACTACAACGGTGATGGAACGAAGTTGTTGACCAGTATGGAAAATCTTTTGCTTGCAAAGCAGTGAGTGATAAGTTTTTTTTTTTGTCAGTTGTGTGTGTAGATGGAGAAGAGAGTTCAGGATGTTTGTATTGAGAAGCAGAGACAAGGAAGGAGAAGAAAAAAGCACAATAACAATAATAATAATAATAATAAATGAAAATTTTTGTTTTTTTTTTTTTTTTGGAACAAGAAGAGGACAAGTGTAAAACGTTGTGCTTGCTCCTACTATACAAACACCCAATCAAAAACATACCAAAAAACAAAAAAAAAACTTTATTTGCCGTTTTATGAATTGTGTTGGAATTAAAGACAATCTCTCCAATGTTCACATACACATACTTTGATGTTGCACATGTATTTAGGAAAACATTGGCACAAAACATCCTCAATTGAAACAAGAATTTGAAATCTACCAAGCATTGCAACACTCTAATTACTTTGCACGTGTTTATGCTATGTTCCCTCATGGCGATCATAGTATAATGGTTTGTATTGCTTTGGCATAATTTTTTTTTTTTTTTTTTGAGATAGGCGTTCGTTTGTGTAGTGGACACATTTTTGCAACAAAAAAAAAAATGCAATAGGTGATGGATAAATTAGGAGACTCACTAGAACAAGTGTTTACATTATGCGGTCGGAAATTTTCGATAAAGTGTGTTTGCTTGATAGCACTACAATTGATATCTCGAATTGAAGAGCTACATAGACAGGGCTGGTTACATCGCGACATCAAACCTGACAATTTCTTAATTGGTGACGGTCCGAGAAACGGGGTGACCGGAAATCAACTTTATATGATTGACCTGGGCCTCGGGAAGCGGTGGATGGAAAACACACTGCACATCCCTTACAAGACTGAAAAGAGGCTTATTGGTATCGTCGTATTCGTTGTCTGTCTTTATCCATTCTTTTTTTTTTTTTTTTTTTTTGTCATTGACCACCTTTGTATATATGTCATATTCGTGTTATATATTTAAACACAAAAAATAAAAAATTGGATATTTTAGGAACACCACGATATGCTAGCATTAACACTCACTCCGGATGTGAACAGTCACGTAGGGACGATTTGGAATCGTTGGGATACATGCTGATGTATTTTGCACGTGGGTCTTTGCCTTGGCAAGGGCTGAAGGGCAATACAAAAGAAAAGAGATATCAAAAAATTAGAGAGGTCAAAAAGAAAACAGAGCTGATTAAACTGTGCAAAGGATTTCCCGACGAATTTCGACAATACCTGGTAGCTTGTCGTGAGCTTGCGTTTAGCGCCACACCTGCTTATGACGAATATAGACAATATTTTAAAAGTGTTATGAAAAGAGATGGATATGACCCAGAATGTTCACAAGATATGGTGTTTGATTGGCAAGATGAAACCAAAATTAATGTTTTGTTTTTTTTTTTGTATGCTATTTAAAAAGTCGATGACAATAATAAAACCATTATGAAACACAACAAAAGCTGCCTGCACATTATCGATGGCCTCCTCGGCCTCCTGCCTCAAATGTAAGCTGCCTGAGTGTTCCACTCGGAAATTGGAAAGGCTTCTTAGCTAACAATGTCCCTATTGCAGCTTTAAATACGGGAAGCGCAAACATGAGTCATAATGCTTCTCCACGTGTGATGCTCCAACCTTTTCAAGGTAACTTTGCAACAATCAAAGCAAAAACACAATAAACATGTTCAATCATCGTCAAATTGTAACAATTGTTGCATGATTGTGCATAGCGAACAATATTGGCCTAGTAAATGGCTTTGGAAATGGAATGGTAACGAAAGGAGACGTTCCATCCAACATGTTCCCTGTGGGTATGTTATATGACAAGGTTTTCTCTCTCTCCCTCTTCCCTTTTTTCCTCACAAGATGACAACGTCTTTGTTTTACCGTTGTTTTTTGTGAACTTTGAAATACAAGACTTACAGTGGAAAAACAAAATAAAAATTGGTTTTGTGGCAATGGGAAAGGTTTTCTCTGTTCTTTCATGGACAGTAACCGTCAGTATACCCATCATGAGGCCTCTCAACAATTACTCCCAAATCATTATATTCACAATAACAATAACAACGACAATAACAACCATAACAGTAACATTAGCAATAATAATAACAACAATAACACAAACAATGACATTGGACACTCTAATCTTGTAATAAACAATGAACTCAAACATTGCAATGACAATAATGTTACTATTGCGGGCAACTCGATACACAATTTTGTTGCCGTTTTGCTGGAAAAATATCGAGCCTTGGAGGCGGATCGCAATCATTACAAAAAACAAGTCAACGAATGCATTGAAGAGAAAAATCGAATTTGGCTGGAAGCAATGCACTGGAAACAGAAATGTAAATTGAACAACGAGACTTTCAATCAATATGTGGGGCATTTCGAAGCACAAAAAAAAAAAGTTGGAAATGACAAATAAAGCGCTAAAAGAATACGCGGAGAAATTGGAACATAAGTTTACACAACACCAAACGCAATTGCAGTTTCAACAGATAGCACAATGCCAACCCCAACTTCAACTCCAATCGCAGCCAAGCGATGATCAAAAGAGTAATGGTATAACCAATTCGAGCGCAAACATTAGCGGTGTTAATAACACGCATAACAACCATAGCAACAGCAATAACAATGGCAGTAGCGGGTGCAGCGCTGGAAGCACCCCTGAACAATTGATGCCACTCGATACGAGTATCGGCGTTGGAAATATTCATCTCGCTGTCGCAACAAGTCCTTCTTCCTCCACAAACTCGGATCAAAAATGCAAAATTGCTACTTGCGAGATGTTGCAAATGATGGGGGTCAATCTATTCAAGACGCAAATGGATCATATTGGAAATGCTGGTAGCGACAATCCATTACAATTCTCCAATGGCCTGTGCGAAAATGTAATCGGTACTGTTGGACATTGTTTGAAGAATGGCACTGACAAGAAACAAACGACATCACATGAAATCATTGGGAGAAAAGAAAAGTAAAAGAAATGGAGGAGGCGTACGTAATAACAAAGCCAAGAAAGAGGTATTTTTGCATTTATTTCATTATTTGTTTGTTTATCTTCAAATTACTTGTAACCCTTTCGTGTTGCTTTATGGTTTTGATGTATGTGGGAACGCAAAGGGTTTGTACAGGAATACTTGATCAACCTCTTTTTAAGGAAACAGATTGAATATCACAAAGCAATATTTTTCCACTGAAAAAAAAAAAACAAAAAAAATTGTACATGTTCAATAAAGCAGTGCTTCACTTTGTCATCAATCAAAAATCACAAGAAAAAGTCATGTAATGAGAGTGATATAATTATTAGAGAAGCAATTGTGGGACATTCATATCTCCAATTTTTGATCACTATCTTCGTTTGATTTATTTTTATCACAGCGTTTTATTTGTTTGTTTTTTTTAGGTTTTTTTTTTGTTTTTTTCTTGGCAGCCCATTGTCATAATTTTTTTTAATCGTTTTTTCTTGGTGACAATAGTGTTGATCGTAAGTTAACAAAGAATAATTTGCATGCTATTTGTGATTGTGCAGACATATTTTGTATTTGGATTTTATTTTGTCTTGTTTTTCTCAGCTCCTTTGTTGCGTTTTGGTTAAGTTTTAGAATCTGTTGTTTTTTTTTAATCGTTGTTTGAATGACTCAGTTGGTTTTGTTGAGGGGATAATTGTTTTGCATTTTATTATACTGTCCCTATGTCAACAACTTTGTTTGCTTGAAATTTTTTTTGGTGATTTTTTTTCCCCGTATGTACACTTGAAGTTTTTTTATAGAGGAAAAGATCTTTCACTTCATTCCAGTACTTATTTTGCTTGCCTAGCACTTGCGTTCTTAAGTGGCTAATTACTTTAAGCTTGAGTGTGTCCAATTTTGTATTAAGAAATTTTCCATTGTGCCATCACCCACTTTTTCAAATAAAAACAGAACAATTGTGAATACGCGCAAATTTTTGAAAAAGCGCCATAAGTTTAACTGAAATAAACTCTCGGAGTCAAACCGCTTTGAGACCAAAACAACTCATATCTTCAAAAAAAAATTTTTTTTTTTCTTTCATTTTAGTTCGGTTGTTTTGTGTTGTTACACTGAAAGTATTTCCGGCAAAGCCATTAACTACTGCCGTTGACAAAACCGATTTATATTTTAAAATGCTTCCTCGTTTTACACAGTTTTCCGTTTCCAACATTGAACATCAACAAGATGCTGTTGAGGCTGCAAGTAAGATATTTGATTTGTGCAATTTCTTTTAAGACTGTAACAATGTAAGTACACGGTTTTTGTTAAATGATGTTTAGTCTCCAATATTACCGCAGCTGGAAAATGCGCAACTGCAAACAATGGCAGCAACGTTACGTCACAAATTGAAACCGTTTTGGTTTTAATGAAACAGTTCAAGGACAATTGCCATGTCCAAAGAGTTGCTTGCCACTCGTTATCAAACTTTGCAATGCAAATGATTGCTGCAAATGCAATAATTCAAAAAGTAGTTATTTGTTAGAAAACTTGTCTCATTTAGTTTTAGATTTGTTTGTCTTTTTTTTGCTTTGACAAGGGCGGATTTCAATTACTAAAACAAGCAATCACAAAATTCCACGACGACCATAAGTTGTGTTGGTTAGCGTCAAGTGCAATTTGGAATTTAGCACGACCTCCAGTCAATCGAGCTGTGATTGGCACTGATGGTGTTCATTTAATGCTGCAAGTTATTTCCAAACACTCAAACGAAGAGCAAGTGATAAACACTGCTGTTGGTGCCTTGTCAAACCTAAGCTTGTTATCGGACTTGAAAGATGTCATTGCGCGACCCGAAAATTTGGATCTTATTCTCAATGTCCTCTCTTACTTTACGATGAAAAAATGTGCTTCAGTGATGACAAGCGGTGCAAGTCTTATTGCGAACATTGCCGTTTCTGGTTTGTTGAGAAGAAAATATATCTTTTTCTGCACTTACAAAAAATTTTTAAAAAATTGCACAAAATTTTTTCTTTGCTACAGACGAGCACGCAACAAATTTGATCAAAAAGGGCGTGCTAAAAATTTTAATCACGCTCCTTACATGGCCAAAAAGTGAAGATGAAACAATTTATCGTAATACATGTGCTGCTTTGAACAACTTAGTATGTTAAAAAAAACTGCCAAAGGGGTGTTTCTTTAAATGATAACAACCTTTTTAAACAATTTTTTGGTGTGACGAAAAAAAAATGCAGATCAATGCAGACGGATTTTTAGACAGCTTTTTGCAAGCAGGCGGGATCGAATGTGTTTTTGAATTTCTTGAACATAATAACAATAGTTTGTATACAAACTTGTTAGAAAATTGCTTGCAACGCGTTGATGCAAGTACAGATATCAAAACCACTTCATTTCATTTGGCGTGTTTTCATGGGAAATTGGAAATTTTAAAAACTTTGTATTCTCAAAATCCTGAGTTCGATTTGAACAACTTGGATGGCAAGCAAATGACCTTATTAGATTATGCCATATCCCAACACCAAAAGAAAATTGTCTACTTTTTGAGTTGTTGTGGTGCAACTAAACACTGCAAAAATGTTGATGAAATCAACGAAGAATTAAAGTCGGCAATACATGAAGGAAAGCAATTATTGGAAAATTCAAAAATGGCAGCACAAATTGCTATAGGTGATACTTTACTGGAATTTCCCATGGACCTGTGTAAGCACATTTTAACGTTTCAACATAATATTGATCTACTGGAAAGCGTGTCATCTTATTGAAAAAACTTTTTTGAGAAGTCAGTGTAAAAGAACTATAAGTGTACAATTGCATGTTTGTAATGTTTGTTTTTTTTTGGGTGATTAAATTAAATCCGTAATTTTTACAAAAGTTATTCGAATTGAAAAATAAAACTCCAATAAAAACATTTTTAATTAAATAATGCCAAAATGAATCTATAAAACAAAAAGTAAACCAATTTCGGTACTGTTGGCTATAAACAATCTCGTTATTTGATAGCTGAGATGCACATCACGAAGACAGTACCCTCCAAATTATAGCCATATTTACTAATTGTGATATAGTGCTATGATTTGCTTCAGTCCAATTGCTGCAATTGGCAAAGTAGGCTTTCTTTTTTTTATGTTGCAAAAAGTTTGTAAATTATATTGTGCATCTTAAAATTGCTCACAAATTTTGATGCTGTCCTGTCCGTTTATTTGTTATGCCAAAACTTTACTACAAACATTTCTGAATGGAAATTATTAAATAAATTTGTCTAACATCATTGTAAGCACTTAATATTATCATTATTCAGAAACAAAAATGATTTTTTTTGAAAAATTTAAACTTGTAAAAAATAAGATTTGTAAAATTTTTTTTAAAAGAAGTGTGATGCAATAAAATGAGAAGGGTATGTCCTCAATGTTTAATTAATTATAAATCATTTCAAATAATAAAAAAATGAAAAATAAGATAAAATTAACATTTAAAACAATAGTTTCTAATTAAATATTGAAATAAAATTTAAAATGTAAATATATATACGGACCCCCGAAAAATAAGCACATGAATGACACTTTTTAGAAGAACAAATCAAATATTGTTTATCAAATTTGCAGTAAAAAAAATTTATTATTTTTGATTATAAAATTATATTGCAACTTAATTTTAGCCAATTTTGTCATAATACATTTGTAAATTGAGTTTTTCGCATTTATCGTCAAAATACATAGACAAAAGTATTAACTCATTCATTGCTGTGACTTTTGCAGATGACAGATTCACACAAAATCAACAAAAACAATATAAAAAAGTGGCGGGAAATATTAATCATGAATGTTAAATGTAAGAGTATGAATAGAAAACAAACATAAAACGGAATTGAGTGGCGAGTTACAAACTTTCTGCAAATATTTTGCTTACAAACATTCAGATATTTTTTATATTACATTTTTTTTGATGAGAAAATTAAAGCAGCTGTTTTTAATCACTAATTATCACATCCAAACAAAATTAAGTGATTGTAGGACAGTGCT
>ASPP01008780.1:0-13882 GCA_000512085.1 Reticulomyxa filosa
AAAAAAAAAAAAGATCACAAGCTACACACAAAGCACACATACTCACACCTCCTACTTTCCCCCTTTTCACACAAATATTGAAAAGATCTATACCCAATAAAGCAAAGTGCCAGAGCAAGAAAAAAAGAAGTCACATGAGAACGCAACTGCAACATCCAGCATTAGTATTTTTGCCGGAGCCATAAGGAGTGACTAAATCTTGACTGTTTCTGCGTTTGTCTTGTTGGGTATGTTTTCCATCATGCTCATACATGCATTCGATGATAGATTTGACACAAAGATACTTTTTCTGGGCAATTTGTTTTTCCCAAGGATCGGTGGTGGCTTCGATTCGTTCGTCAAAGATCCCTTTTTGACGACGCATTTTCGATATTCATTAAGCATGGTCCATTTAATAGCCCGAGCCTCTTTTCCCCCACGTTTCATCATCCCAATCCATTTGTGATGAGAGAGCGAAGAATTGGAAGGAGATTCGAACCACCATTGGACAGTATTGGCGTCCGAGGAATGGAACGTGGACATTATAATATGCCATTGTCTGTCATTGCCATTGTTATTTCCATCCGAAGACGAAGAACGTTCTCGAACGACCTTTTCAATCCGATCCAGTGAAACCATGCCAATAATTGCATTATCTTTGGGGGTATATTTATATTCTAGCACATCGCCATCCAAGACAAAGTAATATTCGTGATGGAGATTATCGGCGCTGCCTTGTCCAAACGTTAAAAATCCCGAGCACGATACTGTGCGAAGCAGATGTGGACGAATGATACGACGTTCATTTTGTTGTGTGGATGCAGTGTTATCATTGTTTTGTTTCTCTTCTTTATCTTGCTCGTGATCATGATCATGATCATTGTCATGGTCATGACCGTTCTTAGTACGCTTTTGATTCAAAGGGTCCTTTTCGATAGTTTGAACAAAGGTAATGGAATTGGACAACGAATTTTCCACTTCGAATTCTTCCTTATCAATTGCCCATAGTCGCAATGGGATTTTGACATCTCGTTTGACGCGTTGGGATTTGTTTTCGCTGATGGATTTCCTCGTCTTGTTATTGGCACCCTTTTTGTCGTGTTCGCGACTCACATAACCAAGAGTGATATTACCATTGCTATTGTTATTGTCGTTGCTATCGCTAAATTGTTTGTTAATGACTTTATTATCTTTGTCTTTGTCTTTGTCTTGTTCCATTCGATCGAGCACATCTTTTTTCATTCGCATTTGCAACACATAGATTTCGTGACATCTCCCAAAGATGGCCATTTGCTGTAAGTGACTTCGCACCGCAAGACGATGGCGTCTCTTTGCCTCGCTGAGTTTGGTGACCCAGTGTTGGCACAATGGCGCCGTTTCTCCGCGCAACTGCAATACGTCATGACCAAAGTACACATTCAATCGGTTGTCGTTGTCTTTTTCCAGACACAAATACGCCCAGCCCATGCTGAACATCTTCCAGCGTTCTGTGGTCACATAAAAGGGAAAGAGAGGAAATGATTTATGCATTGTGTCAAATAAACACAAAACTACATAACGTTCCGGTGTGGTGTCATGTTGATGACGAAAGGCGCTCAAATAATGAGTGGACAATTGGAAATATCTTGGCTCCCAAAGTTTTTGTCCGAACACGGCTTTGCCTCGTTTGCGATGAAGCACGCCCTGCATGAGGACACCGCCCGAGTCCTGTTCTTTTCCAACTGCGTTTGGATGGTTTCCAAGATTTGTTCCAACTCCGTCGCTTTCAAGCGAAACGTTTCGTCGTCCCACAATGTCATATGTTCCGTGGTTTTCTTTTTGTTCCATCGATATGTTTGCTCGTCATCGCTGGCGCTATCCAATTCGAAATCTGCACACATATAAGTTACATACATACATACATACATACATACATACATATGTGTATACATATATATACATGTTCTTCAAAAAAAGACCCCCCTTTCCTTCTTCATATAAATAAGTGTTTTCAAAAAAAAAAAAAAAAAACCGGAATATTCTCGATCTTCGGTAAATCCCATATCAAACATAGTAATGTGACCATTGCTATTATTCCCTTGATGCGCGTATTTGTGGTTGTTTTTATCAAAGTTGTAATCGGCAGATTGTCCGCTGACGCTGTAGCGCGACGACGCTTGGGAGCTTTGTCGACTATGTTGGGCTTGAATCCGATTGTCGTAGTGCAACGACATCGTGTTGTTGCGTGTGGGCAGTCCGCTCTCGTTGCTATCGTGTCGCGTCACTGCTTCCATTTCCATATTCAATTGGTCATTCGTCGACACACGCAAGTGCCGATTGTACCACGCCGAGTCCTTGTCTTTGCCTGTCTCATTGCCGTCGTCTTTCGCTTTCTCTTTTCCGTCCTCTTGTCCTTGCAATCCCTTTTCTTTGGCTTTTTCGTCGACGTATTCGAGTGACTGTTGTGACAATTGACGTCTCTTTTTTTTTTTTTTTTACATTTTTTTGATGAACTTATGTCCAACGTTGTGTACATACTTTTTTTACTTTACCCCCTTTTTTTTTTTTTTTTAGAAAACTCTTTTTTGTGTTCGATTTTCGTGTAATGCTTTTTTGTTTCTTGGATGTGCCCTATCCACTGCGTCAATTGCTGCTGGTTGTTTACTGCAAATTGCCATCGTCTCTGAAGCCCTTGCGATTCAATTGCAAAACGAAATTCTGGTGTGTTCTCGTCGTGGATGTGTCGGTCGTCGTCAATTGCTTCTATTGCGTCCACATAGTCTACTTTTATTTTACCCACTACTTTTAAGTAATTGCGGTCATTGTAAAATCGAATTGCTCCATCTTCCCACAATGCACATTGTAGACGGCTCCATTGTCCGTTGCTTTGCCTTTTTAAAATCGTTGATTCAAATATAATCTTTCCATACTTTGATCCATCTTGAGCTGACATGTCTTTTTTTTTATTGATGTTGTCGTCAGAAGCAATGATTTTTGAAGGGAGTTCAATTAAATCTTTGCCATGTGATGATGTTAATTGGAATTTCTAAAATTTTGCTCCCTTGATGATCTGTCTTTGTTGGCGTAATTAGTTCCAAGTCGAAGTTGTGCAAATAAGCAAAGAATATTAGACATGTACACAGAAATGTTTAACTTTGCAAATGTTGAATAAGATAAATTATTTTTACTTTTTTTTGTCTTTCGTAAGTTTATACAACACGTTTCCTAATCCTTTAAACTTCAGTTTCGTGAAATAGCCTCCTCTTAAATTGATAGCACTTTTTTGATCCAGTAGCTTTTGCAATAAGATATATTAGCGTAATAGCTTCTGCTTCAAACAAAATACATTTGCGCCTTGAAAAGTGAACTGGGGAAAAAATTGAAGAGTTTGAAAATCAAGCAGGATCATCACAAAAAAATAATAAAAAATAACAATAGATAAAATGTATCTTCTTCCAATGTTATTTATATTACTCACTCTTGGGAATTGTGAGCCTCCAAAAATGAAGTCAGACTACATAGTTGAGCATAGTCTGTCACCAACAGGAGAAGAAAGCGACTGGCAATTGCGTGGACGTCTGTTAATAGACCACACAAGCAGAAGTGGTTTGCTGTCGGCTCATGAATGGACAGACGAAGAAATAGAAAAATTTGACGCATTGTATCAAGGCAACGGTTATTACAAATTACGCATCAAATCTACTGCGGAAAATAGCAAGTTTTTTTTGTTTATTTTGTAAAAAAATTTTTAATTTTCCCTCGAAACATCTGCTTCCTCAAAAAAAAAAAAGTGATGGCGAACTGGTAAACAGTATATTAGCTTGTCAATTAATCAAAGGAGATGAACAAATCGTATTACACGCAGACAGCAATGGGCGTATTAATGGATTTGATTACTTCAGTACCAACCCAAAATGTCACACTACAAAAACGAAAGGATCAAACCAATTGCCGTCATCTCTAACGAAATCGGTTGAAGTCAGTATGTCATTTGGAGACCGAGGTGAGAGTCCTTTTGCGCCAGAATATGAAGCGAGCCCAAAAATTAAGGATCAGCCAAGCTTTTTCAGCAAATATTGGTGGGCTATTGGTTTGTTTGGTTTCATGATGTTTGCTAATATATTGGGTGGGCTGGCAAAATAATTTTTTGAAACCACATAACATGTCTTCTTTGATTTGACAAAGTGGATAACATTGTTGATTTGGCTCCTTCTCCCAAATTCAACTGAAACAATTCATCCACAATCCATTGACACATTGAAAGCATGTTTTCTTTTTTTTGTGCTTATCCTTGTTGTGGGGGCAAATTTATTGCATTTTCAGCAAATCAACATTAATCTGTATTAATCTAAGTTGAATTTCTCTGGAAATCTTGTTTCCGTTTTGATGCTGTTAGAATTATATCATCTTTTAATCATCGAAGCGCTAAGCTACCTCTGTGAATACAATTAATATAATCACCTTATCCTTAAAATGTCCAATAACCTTCAGAAGGAGAAAAAACAAAGAACAATTCTGAAAAATTGAGATAATAAAGATTGACACAATTTCTTTTTAATAACAAAAAAAAATTATAAACAAGAAGTATTAATGGAGATGTTTTAAGCATAGACGTATGTGAACATCAATGCTGTGATACGAAGAATGAGGGTTAGTGTATATCAAACCGATTGCTCCTGGTCACCAGTCCTGAAAATTAATATACTAACTCCTCCCAAAATCTTCATAAAACTTAATGCACATGCCACATATGCCCCTATGCGAAGGAATGCCCTCTTGTATTTGTTTTTCGCAAAAATATTGCTCGCATAAAAAAAAGAAAGTAAACTCAAGATCAAATTAACGTACTCTGAAATTGTCAAGCGCTTAAAATTTTTTGCAGATTTTTTTTTCCATAGTGGAAACACACACCACATCAAACTACTTTCTTACACGTTTCAATTTTTATTTTCCACAAGCTAAACCTTGTTACAATACATGACATTATCCAATTTCGACAGTCAAAAGAGGAGCTCTCGTGCAGCCTCCAAAAAAGTGCAAGGAGAGAGGAAAAAACCCAAAAAAAAAATGCATAAAACTGATCGAAGAACAAGAAGAAAAAAAAAATAAAGAAATAAAACAAAACAAAGCAAAAAAATATAGAACCAATCCAATATTGAAAAAAAGAAAAATCAACAAAACAAACAGCGTTGGTTTTACATTATAAGTTCATCGAACAAAAGAAAACGAAATAAAATAAAAAGTGTTGGTAAGGTTCTTGACCATACATGGTCAAAGTCTTTATTCGTTCAGGACGTCAAGACCATATAAGTCTCTATAATATTCAAAGAATTGGGTATTTATGTTGCTGAAAGAATCACTAACCGAGCGTGGGAAGGGTGGAACATTATCGAATCCATTGAAGGACATTACTCTTTGCATTGGAGGATCTTTATCATTTATTTTCATTTCAATGCTGTTTGCTTCCCTAAGGAGAGAAGATAGAAGAGGAAAAAGAGAAAGAGATTATGGTCTCTTTCACCTACCTAAAGTAGATTCATAAGGTTGTAACAGTGGTAACAGTATATGCTCCAAAACCTGCTGTGCTCCCTGTCTCATTAGTTAATGTATTTATTTGTGTTCATTTGCTTTGAAAATGGACATTTTTTTTATTGTACAAAATTAGGATTTTTTTGAGGGAGTACATTTTTTGAAGGAGGGTAGATGAATACCGCAACATCGCACATGAATCCACGCAACAAAAAAAAAAAATGATAACTCTTGTTGACGGTAAAAAGCAATAAAATAAGAAAATACACTTGGCCAAATGATAAAAAGGTATCAATTCAAATATGTGCAAGAATAACCCTTCGATCATCCCCAAACTGCCGTAAATCACCCAATAGCTTAAACATGTTTTATGTCTTGTCGTTGCCACAGGAATTGTATGAATGCATTTAATGTTTTTTTTATCAATGATTACTTTGAACAAGATGAAAGGATGAAAAAATAAAAAATAAAAAATTGTACACATATAATTTTTTTTAAAATACATTTGTGGGTCTTCTGTTTTTAATGCTTTGTAGGATTGGTAAACAGGTAAAACAAAGGATATTAGATTACTGTTTGTTTTTTTTGATGTATTTGCTTTTTTTTGTTGTTGGACGAGACACACAGCAATGGATGACACGAAACATCACAAAAGTTTTACTGGCTTGCAATGAAAATAAAAAAACGCATGTTAAAATAAATATCAAAAACAATAGTTTGCGCGAAGCCCCGATTTTTTCTTCTAATGATTTCCAAAAAGATGAATGATCCAAATAATGATACAGGCCAGCAATCAAGCTTCCATCACCAAAGTCTTCGACTCGACCGTTGCTCATTATTATAATAATATTTTGTAGTGTTTTTTTTTGTCGCCTTTTTGTAAAAGTCACTTCAAACTACGTTCACGTTTTGTTGTTTCTTTGTTGCAAGCACTTTTATTTGATTAATTATGAAAGTATATATATTTATTCTTTTTTCTTTAGCAATTTATGATTTTTAGATCAATTGATTATTCTAGCTTTCAGTCTTGTTTTTTTCTAATGTTTCCTGCCACACGTGTTATTTTGTTTCAAATTATCTTGTGCTTTGAACGTGGTTCAGTTAAAAATCGAAAGGGCAGTTAAAACTTTTATTGTTCTAAAAAGGTTGAAAGTACTTTTCTTTCTAGTTACTAAGAAACATGGCACAAGCGCAAGATAAATTTGTGTTGTATTCAGCCAACATCTGTCCTTTTGCCCAGCGTGCATGGCTTGCCTTGTTGTACAAGGGTGTTGACTTTGAAATTTTGACTTGTGATCTTAATGACAAGCAAGAATTTTTCACCAAAGCATACGCTAAGGCTTTGGGACACGATCCAAGTAGCAATGGAAAAGTTAGTTAAAAAAATTGTTTCATTTTACTTTAATATTTAATATGAGAGGTTAAAAGAAATTGCACTTTTTTTGGGGGGGATTTGAAAGGTGCCAATATTAGACCACAATGGTAAATTTTTGACGGAATCCTTAGCAATCGTACGATACTTAGATTTGCTTTTCCCAGACACAAAACCATTGTTCCCAAAAAAACCAATCGACAGGGTTGCTGTTGAATTGATTACTGAATTTGCTGGAGGAGTTGTTGGAGGATTTTATGGAGTTTTGTCAGAAAAAGATGACCAAAAGCGACAAGAAAAAAAGAAGCAACTGAAAGGAAATTGTCTCAATTGAACTCAAGATTGAGTTAATATTTCTTTTTTTTTTTTTACTGTACCTACATTTTTAACTAGTGTGCAACTGTGTTGCATTTGTACTTTTTTTGTGATTTGTAGGTGAAATCAGCAAAGAAGGCCCATTTTACCTTGGTGACCAAATCAGCTTTTTTGAAATTGCAACGTTCCCTTTTGTTGATCGTTTCATTGTGAATGAGTTCTTGTTCGAAAAGGGACAAGGTATGACTTTAGAGGAATGTTTCGAAGGGAACGATCGATTGAAACATTGGTATGAAGCTTTGAAAAAACAGCCTTTTGTCCAAGCTGTTCATGCCAAGATTGTTAAAGATAGTGGTGAAAAGACTGTCTATGACTTTTTCATAAAACAATACAAAGAGTATGCAAAAAAGAGATAAAAAGTGTAATGGAAAAATACACAACTAGTTTTTTTTTCTTTTTAGTACTTTGAACTGGCTAGTTACATGATTGACCTAACATTTCTGGCAATACTATTTTTAAAATCTTGGAAACATTTTCAATAAACTTTACTAAACTAACGTATGAAATATATCTCCAGTTTTAAAGTTCATACTAGATATCAAATTTTTGATCAAAATACTATCTAGTTTAATTATGTAAGAGTCACAACTAGTTATAGTAAATTTATTTCCAGTTAGCATAACTGTAAAACTTTTGAATAAAGTCAGAAATTAAATAGAATTAGGGTATACTTTATTAATTTTGTATTCTTTCTTTGATCACAACAAAGTCCAACTTTCTTTTTCATCATATCAAAAACATTGATATTGTACATTCTGGTATGCAAATCGTAAATATCACTTAAATCTGGAATGTGATAATTATTTTGGCTTTGGTGTCAAATACTCATTTGCTTTTCTCTACTCAATAAATCAGCTGGAAATTATTTTTAATTGGCAATTTTTCTGTAAACGGAACAGTTTTTGAAGAAGAGAAAAAAGAAAAATCATGAATCAATGCTTTGTTTGTTTATTTTTAATTTAGACAGCCTGCTATATCTTTTTATTCAAAAAATTATTTAAATCATGAGCTATTAAATGCAGAATATTGGAATCATTTTTTTTAAAAATAAAAAATAAAAAATTTCAACTTAATCATTGTGCTATTCTTTGAAAAATTGAGAGATGCTGGGTTCCAGCAAGCTTCTATCGATATATCTGTGCAATAAAGTTTGATTTTTGTTTATATAAAAGCAAAGTCTTTAACTAGGCCGGAACAGTTCATAGTATAGTGCTCTCGTCAAACTAGAGTGAAAATATCGCTACAGGCGATATTTATATATATGCATATCTATGGAACGCTACCAGAACAGTCAAGAACAGCATCGGAACAATATATAATAATTAGAATATATCCGGAACGTGTTTTAGTACTATGTTGATATAATGACATCAAATCTCAGTTTATGATGTCAGTGTATGCAACTAAAACACTGAACAGAAAAAAGAAAAAATTATCTGACGAAGAAAATGATGGCATGTATCAAGTATATCAACATAATAGTAAAAGGCAAAAGATTGAACATAAAGTGCATCAATTAGAAAAAATAGTTAAAAATAATGAAGAAGATGAAAGAGCACATAAAGAAACTGATGCAAAATGCAATTTAAATGAAGAAAAAAAGAATGAATAAGTAAATGAAGATAATGTTTGGAAAAAAAGCAGAAAAATCAGACAACAATATTTTTGCAATAATTTTCCAACACTAGTCATTACTCATGTCAAATGAAGGATGCTTATATCTGCATCATCTTTAATTCGTTTTATGAATATATACTCAAAGTATATCAGACCAAAAATAAAAGCACATACACAATCAAGGAAAGTTGGAGAACTCTTTATGTTCATTTGTCCAAAAGTGTTCAAAATTCAGATCTAGAAGAAATTTCCAATCGATTTAATGACATGTAAAGTAAAGAACTTGTTCAAAATCTTTCTAAAGATGACAATGAAGTGCAATTTATAACATTAAAATGCTGCATATTTCAAAGATCATATCAAGAAGAAGCAAAAAAGAATAGGATTGAAGATATGAACAATCCAAATGTGAATCGTTATGTTCCCATTAAAAATATAAACGTACTTGAATCAAAAAAAGAAATACTTGAATCACTTGCAGAATATAAATATAATATCCAAGAAATTAAATGCTTCAAAGGACTTAAGATAGTAAAGTGGTAATATCATCAGCTGAAGAGGTAAAACGCATTCTAAACGATAATAATATTTTTATGGATATCGGCAAGTGAAATTTAAAATGTTTGACCAAAATCGTCGTACAAGGAAATCATTCAAACAATGTCGAAAATGTTATGGTTTAAATCATATTGCGAATGATTGCAATAAAAACAAATATGCAAGTATTGTGGAAGAATGAGTAATAGTTCTACCCAATGTAAGTTTAAAAAATAACCAAATAAATATAAATGCATGTTATGTAAAGGCAATCATAGAAGTGATTCATTGATTTGTCCAAAGACTAAAGATATTAGACAAAAACTTGGAATTTCTTTTGTAAGGCGTGAAAATGAAATCATTAATAGAAAAATGAATCAAAACAACAATCAAAATCAAAAAGATAACAACTATGCTATAAAAATGATGAATGTCTGCCCTTCGGACAGAAGTTGCAAGCTTAAAAACTACAGTTGAAAAATTTAATATGTTTATTGATAAAATGATGCCACTGATCGAACAGAAATCAAAGTTTGTAGTCACTACGTTTTCAAATAATGCACATATTAATGCAAATGAAACCATATATCAATGGTAAATCATCTTAAGATATACCAAAATAATAAAACAGCTTCTGTTCGAAGTCACAAATTTTAGAACAAAATCTATATCATTCACAACATTATATTTGTTTGCTTCAAGAATGTTTTCGTTCTGAGAAGCAAAATACAGACAATCACTTTCAATATTTGTATAATCATTATTGGATTGAAACATTAAGAACGGGAATTCTTTGCAGGAAGAGACAGTCATTCAAACAAAAGATTGTTGTGCCCACATCCATACAAATTTGATATTGGGATATTAGTCTTGTTAGATAGAAATATCATATCCAGGTCAAAATAAACTGTTATTATTCTGTAGTATTTACAGAATATTCAAAAACATGAAGTAATTTCAGAAGATGCAAAAGGAAATAAAGAAGATCGTAGACCTTCTAATAATAAGGCATTTTATTTGAGTAAATTTGAAAAAGAATTTTCAACTGCCAGAAAAATTAGTGACCACATTATAATAGTGGATGATTGGAATGCACATCATCCTGCTTGGCTTGATAAAAACGTTGATGAAGTAGGAGAGTCCATTCTTGATTTATTATCTCAAACAATTTGCATATCTTAAATTCATACTCATTTGATTGAATCTAATATAAAGAAAATTGCTTATCATGCATTGATATAACATTATGTTCTTCATTATTAGCAGGACTTTGTTGCAATTGGAGAACTGATAATTATGATTTAGATGCTCAATCTGATCATTTACATATCACTTTCAGTATTCTTGCACAATGGACACCTCAACATATTAAACAAAAAAAAATGTCACTTGAAATTTGTCAAGTAACAATTGGGAATTATTTCGACAATATTTAACAAAAAATTTAGAAATATGGACAAATGCACTAATGGACACACTCCAAAATTCTCCAGATGCTCTAAATCAAGCAGTAGAACCTTGGGGTCAGTATGTTGCCTATACAGGTAAATCTACAACCGGACAAAAATTAGTGAACAAGCGTTGATGGAGCAATAAGCTACATAAAAGACGCAAGAAAGTGCACCAATTGAAAAGAAATTTTAGAAAATATAGAACATCAGAAAATTACGAAAGATACAAAGAAGAAGCTCGATCATTTAAACGTATACTTCGATGCGAAAAACAAATGTACATTACAAAAAGTATAGAGTCATTACATGAATGAAACACAAGGCAATGTTCTGCCAGTTTAGGTCCTTGAATTCAAATAAAATTGAAATAATTTCGTCATTAATAATTCTAAAAAAATTTAGTCACATACTCAATTGCTGAAACTGATATCGATAAAGCAAATCTTTTAGCTAACTAGTTTGCTCAGCCACCAAAATCATCAGATGAAAATAATGAGCACTATGGATATGTCGAAGATAAAATTTGTTCAGTTGTTCAAATGTCAAAAGAATCTGAAATAAGTGACTATTACCTGACGTATGCATAGTATCAATCGGAGATCACTGAAGAAGAAATAATTGAAGCTATAAGATATTTGTTGCGATACCCAAATCAGATCGTGATCCAACAATTTGTAAAAATTATAGTTCAATATCATTGTTATCATGTGTGGGAAAACTGATGGAACGAATAGTAACAATGAAACTAATGAAATATTTAAATGAAAATCAAATACTACACCAAAGCCAAGCATGATTTCAATCTTGTCGCAATAAATCAGAATTACTGCACGTTTATCAGAATCAATACATGCATCATTTGATAAAAATATATTGACATATGCTGCTATGCTAGATATTTCGTCAGCATAAGATAGTGTTTGGTGTGATAGTCTAAGATATAAAATGAGTAATGAATTTAATCTTTATATTAGCTATATTTGTGGATTGACAGTTTTCTGTCTGAAAGATTATTACATGTTGTTCTAAATGGAGCCAGTTCATCAATATATAATTTCAACATATGATTACATTATGGTCATAAAAATAGAAGTTAGTGCTATCTTCAGAAAAGTCACAATGCATTATATTTAGTGATAAAAATAAAAGTCTTGACAATTTGTACGTTTTTCTTTCGTTTCTTGTTAGTGCCATGTCCTTTTGGACCAGGTACGATAAACTTGCTCTGGCTGCATAGAGGATAGTTTTTGTGGTTAGGTGCGTCATTTTTTTGAATAGCATCAATCACAATCGCTCTGTGCAAGTGAAAAAAAAAAAATGTTGTTTTGGGCGTATTCTTAAGTTTACAGAAAATGAATAACAATTGCTTTTGTTTGCCAAAATTGCCTAAATGTTTTTGATCGCTTGATCCATTCTCTTTCTGTCCACTGCTGACATAAAAAAAAAAATTTGGGAGGGGGGGATGAATAAAACGACCAAGAGCGAAGTGTGCTGGAGGCTCCCAACGACAAATCTGGAAATGGAATTAGGTGGTTGCTCATCGGAGCATTTCATGTCAAGCGCGGGACACCGTTCTGTTCCCTTACATAACAGTTGTTCGCTTTTGGAGAGGGCTTCAATTTATCCATTCTCCGGCTCTGGCGTGTTTAATTTTCAAAGCCATTCACCAAGCGAGAAAAAGAAATACGAAAGCATGCAAAGAAGCCGTGCGCATTGTCCTGGGAAAGAAGTGAAGGCATCAGCAGCAGCAGCAGCAACAACAACAACAGCGACAATCCAACAAAAAAACATGGAAGTGTGCAGTAACAATAGCAGCAATACGATAGCACAAGTATCCAAATCATGCGCAAATCCGCACGAATGGTTTCCACGCAACATCACCACCGTACCATCAGTATTAAGTGTTTCGTGTTCGGTGCCATTGCCAATGGCAGAAAAGAGAGAGCAGAGCAATAGCAGCCTGATATCTCGAGGAATGTTCTCAGTGCCCACCAGTTCGAAAAAGCAATTGTTGGCATCATTGAAAGAAGCACCGTACCTGAATCATCGCAAAAAAACAAAGACGAGTACAAAAAGAAGGAAGAAGGAGCACATGATGGAGACACAATGCAGTGGTAGTTTTCAAGCGAGCCAAACATCGCAAGCCAATCCATTGTCATCAAATATGACCGGTCAGTTGCAAGACTCACAGCAATTATATTCACAGTCACAAAAACAAATCATAAGTCTGGAAGTGACAACTGATAAAAATAAGCAAACCACAACGCCGACGACGCCAACGACAATAATGGCAACAGCAACACCGACAACGACAACAATAACAACACCGACGACAACAACAACAACAACAACAACAACAACGATGACCACATTGACGGAACATCCAAGGAAAAGACAACGCCGTGAAATGGAAAATGATGGAATGACATCTTCGCCAATATCGGATAAATCCGATGCAGCCAACGACGACATAATATGGTCGGGTGGGAAAAAAGTCAAGCGGGTGGCTTTGGAGGAACCCAAAATAATCCAACATCGCAATTTCCCTTTCGTCTGCTTGCAGACTCATTTGGATATTCCTTTGGATGGCTCCACCAATAATAACCACGGTCTGTTCCATTGCTGTATGTCTCTTGAGTCAGGCCTGTTGTGTGGGCAAACCTTCCATCAAAAAAGTCATTGGGCAAGGCACTGCAAAAAATCTCATGCCGTTGATGATGATCATTTCACTTAAAACATGCCCCTGTTTTTTTCAATACCTTTTTATTGAAGATTTACTTTGCTTTTTTTTTTTTTTTTTCTCACTTTTTTCCGTTTTGGTATGGTGCGTGTTTGTTTTTTTTCAATTGTTCCTTCATGTGCAAGAGGAAAATACATTTTTGTTGTTGCTGTCGCTCAGTCATGTTTGCGACAAAATGACGCTTCATAATTAGTTTTGCCTTTCCATGTCATTTGTGTGGTGTCTTTTGGCTGTGTGGATTGATCAAATGTAAAAAAGAGGAGAGAGAAATGAAAAACACATCACAGAAAAAAAAAAAAAAAA
>ASPP01008799.1:0-11028 GCA_000512085.1 Reticulomyxa filosa
TATATATATATATATATATATATATATATATATATATACACACATATATACACATATACATATATGTATATGTAGTCATTGCCAAATGGAAATCCTCAGTCGCAGTATACGTTTTCACACGATCCATGGCCGACTCCGCGAGACGAAGAAGTTGACACAGCAGAGATGTCGCCCAACGCAGCGGGGAACTTGACTCAGAGACACATGCGTCGAGCCCCGTTCCATTTGCTGAAAGAGGCATCGAATGGCCGACTAGTGTACCCCGACGGAAATGAGCGTCAACTGTCGATTGCATCAGGCACGAGGGAGTCATTGCACAATGGGAGCATATCCAATGGCTCTCACGCCGTTCACATTGTCGAAGACGCCGAGGGGTCCGTGGTAAGCATCGCCGAGTTGGAGAACAGAGAGGATCACATCGAGCAAACGTTGACCGGCAGAGAAATCGAGTTCCCGACGGAAATGATTGATGGAAGCAAAGAATGGAACAGAAGCTACAATGCGACTCTGAAACCGATCGCCGTCGAGCCGGAGGAACATAGTCAGTCGTTGTCCTCTCAAGATAAGACAGTGATCCAAACCAAAGAGAAAGTAATGCTCAATGAACAATATACATTATATTTGGCACACATTTATGAAATCATATCCGCAATGATGCGAGCGCACAATATGCAAACAAAAGAGCACGCAAAAAGGAGATCCGCGTTATTTGACCCTACCATTTTGCTTCCGCCCATTTTGCGTCCAAAAACAAATACTGATAATAACTCTTCTTTGTTAGAAGATCGAAAGGATATGTTACTCATGCAATGGTTTGGTTTGTCCTATAATAATAATAATAATAATAATAATAATAATAATAATAATAATCGGGGGTTCTGCCTCCAAAACTCATTGCAACTGCTTCGTCAATGCACAATCTTTGATTACACTCCGTACGCCAGAGATCTACCGATTTGGTATTCATCATTTGTGGTGCTGGTGTGCGACTTGCTTTTGAAATTGGTAAAAAAGTCAGACTCGGTGTTGCGCGAATTGATGGAAAAACATCAGCTCATTCATTTGCTGTGCGTCGACATTGTTGGCGTGTATCATGCCGACATTGACGTGATGTCGTTGGTATTCAACATGCTCCGGCAGCTGCTGAACCACAAGGAATGGGTGGAGTCGCTGCTGAAGCCGGACCATTTTGATTTGATTATTCGCGTGTGCGAGCAATGGTGGACGAGGTCGATCACACCTTACAATGACCCACCCCAATCCAATACCTCCTCCACTGATAATCACACCTCTCTGCGCGTCGAAGCCATTGACGAAAACGCCGAAGTGCAACTCCCTCCTCATTTGGCTGCTGCTAATCCCAACACCAAGACTTCGGCAAATGCAAAATACACTGACGACAATCACGTCATTTACGAACGAAAAGAGTTTCACACGCAGATGGATATCCTCAAGTTTTTTGTCGATTTGTCTGCTGTCAACCCCTTTGACCTATTGGAGTATGACATTACAAACAAAGTTTCGTTATATATATATATATATATACACATATACATATATGAAAGGGAGGGAATTATATACGTATACATATATATATATATATGTATGTTTATGTGTATGTATACGTATATATAATGTGAATAGTGCTTGTCGCTGCTGAGCCAAGGGTTAGATGAAGAGCCGGCGTTGATTTGCTTGAAAATGATCGGGCAATTTGCTACTCTTTCGCACATTGCAGAGGAGTTGGTAATATGTCGCGCTCCGGAAATTGTCGCAGACACTCTTTGCAAGAATAAACAGAATCCCTATTTACTGAAACTAGGCTATGAGACGTTGGGGAAATTGATGATCACTAGACAATGCGCACAACAATTGATGAAAATGGATGACACTGCTACTGCGTCGGGGGTGGCAGAAAATGCCAGTCCAAGGGCAAATGCCAAAGCTGACGATGACCGGGCGGCTTCCCCAGAGGCACACAGTACTTGTGAAAATGGGTCACAAAGTGTACGATTGATGAAACAAATTCAAGAGATGATTGAATATGGCATTGAAAATCGTAACACTGGGTGCGTCACAAACAGCTTGTCCTTTTTTGTCAAGTTGCTGCAATATGACGAGTCGTCCATGCTTGTTGTCGATCATTGTGTCCCGTTTTTATTCGAAATCATTGAACGCAAAAATATCAATAGTATCATTTCTTTACTTATCGTCGACATCTTCGATCGATTAACCAAAAGTAATGAAGACGTTTTACACGCGTTTTTGGAATATGAGAATTGCTGTGGATACATCTTGGGCCTCATTGAGTTACTTTTTAAATAAATTAATTAATTAATTAAATAAAAAAAAAAACAAATATGAGTTGGATAGCAAGTTGCTTTTTAAATAATAAACAGAGATCAAATGAACTCCAACAGTATTGTGATCAGAGCATTAAACACATTGAAATATTTAAGTGATCAATGCAGTAGAGATGTAAGCAAACAGTTAAAAAGTAACATTAATCATAATTTGGAAGTATTGGTGAATGTACAGAATAAATATCAAAATAGTCATGATATTCAATCATTAACACGATCTTTGATGCAGGCATTATCGAGTCGATAATTACTTTTTTTTTTTTTTTTCTTTTTTCTTATTTTTTTCTTTTGTATACTTGTATGTTGTTTATTTTTTTCCTTGAGGCAAGTTCCATATATCCCAATTTGTTTAATCTTCTTGCTGATGTAATAAATCACGACATTTGTACGATCATCGAGTTCCCCTATTGCAAAAAAAAAATTTCGTAACAGTCATGTCCTCCCTTTTGTTGTCAAGTATTTTGTTTGGTGGTTTTTTCTTGCGGAAATATTGTATGTTCATCTAAAGTTGGTTTAGACCGTCCATAAAAATTACACTCTAGTTGCACTTCCTTCGTGTTAACAAAGCTAGTTTTTATAAATACAGTGTTTCATCGTTCACTCACTATCAAAAAAATGTTCTACCCAGACATTTATATTGAAATTCAGGGCTATGACAACAACGGCAAATTTCTATAATAGTACAAGTTCAGCAACAATGGCAATTTTCAAGATAATTTTAAAAACTTAATTTGCTAAAATGCCATTTCAAAACTAATAAATTTTTAAAATTAAAGATGTAAACATAAAAAACAGCAGTTGGACAAAGAAGATCATAGTTCTTTGTCAAAGCGTGTGCTTTCATACTGTCAGGTAACAAATAAACATTTTTAAGTATACTTTAAAAAACTACACTTTTTCTTTCACTCAATGGCAAATCTTTGCTATTCATCACGAATGAACTATAGACATTCTGGCGAAAGATCTTTGCAATAATACGTTGTTCAAATGTATTTATTCTTGTTCAGTAAATTATAATCACTTACTTCCACTTTGTCTCTATAGCAGTGGCTTCATCTTCATATACTTCCTAAATCAAACATGACAAATATTCTTTTTTATCTTAAAAAACAATTATTATATATGTATATCCTAAAACCAATTAATAAACTGCATAAAATATAATCTTATTTGATCGTCAGCATATTAATTGTAACAATTTTTTTACATTTATTTTAGTTTATTATTTTTTTTCTTTTTCTAACGAATGAGTATTAGTCAATTATTCTATAATTTATTATGAATCAATCAAATTCAATATTGACTTTCTTAAAATTTCTTTACCTGAATAAACTGCACTAATTGTCAGTCTTTTTTTTTTTTACAATAGTTTTGTTTTATTATTATATGTTTTTTATACAAACTTTTTTTTTAACTTTTTTTGCACAAAATAATTTCTTTAGTTAAAAAATGAAAAAATAAACTAAATAACTAATTGCGTTATACATGCATCAAATTGAAATGTTAGAGCTCAATTTTTCTTTTGTTTCTATTTCTTCTTAGTCTTGATTTTTTCTATTTATCACTGTCATAATATATATGTTTCATAATTTTTAATCATTTTTTTCTTCTTGAATTAAAATAATAATAAAATTTCATAAAATTTAATGATGAATATAAACAAATTTCAAAAAAAGTTCATGAACTTTATACCACAACGTTCACAAAACCCAATATTTCGTTAGTTTCAAAAAAGAAGATTAAATAATTTTTTGAATATAAGTTGAAAGGAAAATTCAATGTTATGTAAAATTAGATATTTTTTAGTCCTTTCCAAAAAAAATAGTACAATTCCCTTGATAATTTTTAAAAACAATCAATTCAGTATCCAAAACAAAAAAAAAGATCTCACTGAGTTGTGTAGCAACGACAGTGTTAGGACTTCTTTGAAACAAGCTGCAAGTCAGTTAACATCATAAAAACTTTCACGTTTTTTGGAATTAGATGGCAATCCTTCCATAGTAACAAATTAATTGTTTCAAAACGGTTTTCGCTTTTTTGAGGGGCGTGGCAGTATGAGATCCAAATAAAAAACTTTTCCAAAGTTCATGCTTGAAATACCAGTTTTAATATTTGTTGTATTGAGCAATTTGGTGCTGGCAGGTTTTATCACCTGGCTCCTTAAGCATTTTGCTCATCCATCAGTGACATGGGACGTATTGTTGGTAGTCTGGGCTTCGTGGGAACTGGGTACAGTGATAATAACAATATTGCCGTTGGACATGAGACCAGGAGTGGTTGACACAAAAGCATTGCATCCATTTTATGCATTTTCATATTGGACATGTTTCTTGCTCACATGGTTTATCGCTCCCGTGTTGCAAGGGTTAATTTGGGATGTGTGTCTATTCCATCAAATTTTTTAAAAAAATCTTTCATCCTCTCCGATAATGACAACACTATCAAAATGGACTATTGAGATGGGGGGGGGATGTGTGAAAAAAAAAACCAAAAATGGAAAAAATAAAAAATTTTTAAAAAATAGATACAAAATATCTGGTAGTTTCACACCTCGTAGCAAGCTGATTGATTCACTAAAATTGAATATTATTTTTTATGTTGTCGTTAAGTTTGTTTTGTTTTGTTTTTTTTTTTAACAAAAAATAAAAATAAGTAATTAAAATACTGACCTGTAGCGAAAAAAAAAAAAAAAGTCAACAGTGGCAATGCTAATCGGATTTTTGTATTTATTATTTACAACACATTTAAGTGCAGTTCGGTTGGTGGCGCTTGCACAATCGTTTGGAAACTTGTGGGGGTTGTCACTTGCGATCATAACGGTGGGCTATGGGTTGGTGGAGATCCCCCGTTTTTTTTGGTACCACTCGAACTACGAAAAGCGCATTCAATATTTGCAATGGAACTTGGCGCAGTTGGAGAACGAGAAGGACGAAGCGTATGATCGTGTGGAGGAATACGTATACTTATTTCAATGCATTTGCAAAAAATATGGTGCGAAACATGCGTATTTGAAAGAGCAAAGAGAAATTGTGTCGAACCAATTGAAAGAGCATAACTTGTATGACAAAGTGATCGCGAAGCCGGACATTACGCAAGACGATTTAAAAGACAAAATTGACCAAGAGAAGATTGATGAAAAGCTGCTTGCGAAAATCCATTCGGAATTGAAAATATGGATCTTTGAATTGGAACGAAGTCAATCGTGGTGGCTGAAGATTGCCCACGATATTTTGGTCTTGCAAATGTCCTTACAACAAAGAAACAGTCTGCAAGGTAATGTTGCATCGTCCGTCTCTTTGTCTTCCATGTCGTCACGTCCCCTAAACAAGAGTCGCCATCGCCAACGTCGAAAGCGCAGCAAACGTGGACATTCATTCGATAAGAAGACACGAGTGAAGGACGATGAAGATGATGAGGATGACGATGACGAAGAGGATGATGAGGATGATGAGGAAGAAGAAAGAGGAAGGTCTGGTGATAGTGCTGAAGATAATGATGATGACAATAATGATGACAATAATGATAGAAAGAATGCCAATAATACACGTCGTGGCAATGCGAACAAAAATAATAAGAAGGATAATAGCAAGGATCACAAAAATAAACATAAAAATAAACATAAAAATGACAATGGAAACAAAGAAGATCCTTCCGAAGAAAGCAACTTGGATTTGGTGTTGAATGTCTCGCAAATCCGTCCGTCCAGTGACGAAATGCAACGACTCAATTGTTGCAGTAAAATGTATTGGTATGCCCATACCTATCTTATCCCGCTCGTGCAAAAGGCATTTGCTGTATTTTTGGCCTTGCTGTCGCTGGCCATCATCTGGTCCGAAATTGCCCTGGCCTTTGATGTTCGACTCTCCATATTCTCCATTGTCACCAATGACACCAAGTTATATTATATGGTCCATTATATATATATATACATATATATATGTACATATACATACATATATATGTATATGTATATGTATATGTATATGTATATGTGTGTGTGGTTGTGGCTATCTTTCCAGTAATACCATTGGCGTACTCATATTCGGATCCGTGACGTTTGCATATATCAGCGCATGCTCGCTATTTTCGTTGTGGCGATTACACTTGGGACAACTGTATCACATGCACTCGCATCAATTGACAGATGACAATTCTTTGTTAACAAATGCCACATTTAGCGCGCGTTTAATGTTCCCTTTGGGCTATAATTTCATCTTGCTCTGCAACACGACAAAGCAGTCATCGTATTCCAAACTGTTCACGCAAATGGAAAAACTCCCATTGCTAGGAAATCCAGCCAACACCTTTTTGCCTTTACTCATCTTTTTGTTTTGTTTGGCCACTTGGTTCAACGTGTATGGGAGGGTGCTTAAATGCTTGCGCATTTCGCGCTTTGAATTTGGCGACCCCAAAACCTCTCCCGACGTGGCTCAGCAAATTGCCAATGGCCAAGAGTTGATGCACAAATTCAAACGGACACTCAAGTCCAATCCCGAATTGCGAGAACAATTTGAAGCTTTGTTTAGTCAGTGGACTTCCCATTCTATTCAGTCCACTTCTCCTCGGGATATCACTCGACTTGTTGCCAATCAAATGAATCCACAAAAACACACATACAATGACAAAACCAATCAAACACTCATCTCGAAACATTCATTCAAACACAAAGGTTTTCTTTACATTGCAATATCTGATATCGCGATAATAAAATTATATATATTTTTTTTATGTCCATTTTTATAGGCCGTCCGCAACATCACATTCTTGAACTGGAGCCAATTGGCAAAGACAAAAATAACTTCGATGATGATGCTGCTTTGGAATAGTCTGCAGAACAAAAAACAAGTGTTTCCTTTTTGCTGTTGTTGTTCTATTATTTTTCATTAAATTGTTACGCTGATCTAATTTTTTTGTTTTGTTTTGTGCCAGAAACAAAAAGAAGGGGAAAAGGGCCATTTTTATTTTTTATTTTAGTTCACTTTCTTCTTGTACAAGGTGAGCACAAGAAGATTCTGAAACAATGATATTAACATATTTTATTTTTTTTAAATACGAACGGATATGTAGACAATTGAAAAACAAAATTAAATAAACTTCTAAGTCTCCAACAAGTGAATGAATTCAATGGTAACAAGCTCTGGAAGTTTCAAGTATTGTCTTTTTAAAAGTTTTCAATTTTATTTTAATTGTCTGTCTATTTAAGACTAAATTAAAGATTTTTAGATATTATGGATTTTTATTTCTTTTTAAATAAGGGCTAAATATCGGCTAGTTTGCACTCTTTCAATTGACTTGATGTACAAAAACTTGGGTAAACTTCTTATATCTTTATTTTCTGTTTTTTCCAGTAGTATTTTGAAGGGAAAAAAGGGACTACACTGTAAAAAAATTCTTGTTTTCTAAGTTTTCTTCAAATTCGTCTTAACATAAATATCGATGACTCAAACAGACAACACTGAAGAAGAATTAACAAAACTCTTGACAGACGAAAAAAATAAATTTGAATGGAGTTCCCACGTTCCATGGAAACAGTACAAAAGTGTGTTAGTAATTGGAATGGGTGGTGGTTGTGATGTCTTCTCCGCATATGCGATGAAAAACATATTGTCTAGTTCTTTTCCTTCAATAAAGTTTTTCTTCGGCAATTGCATTGGGCTAAGGGACCTATCGAAACATAAAAAACTCACCGAGTGCTTGTACCAGGTCCAAGTACACTCAGAAATATCTCCAAATGAAAACTATTACACCACCACGATTTTAGAGGAAAGTTTGTACAAAAATCCAAACAGTGACAGCAAAGAAGACGACAAAGAGAGATTTTTTGAAGGTCCCTATTTATTACTTGTCAAGCACAAAAAGCTTAATGCAAAAGAGGACAAACTCTCCACGATTGAAAAGGTCACTGCCGAAAACACCAAAGGATTATTGGAAGCATGGAGTCACTTAAAAGTGGATTTAATCATCAGTATTGACAACGGTGGTGATTCTCTCACCGGTTAAACAAATTCTTTTGAAAAGTAAATTAAATGTTTTTGCTGAGTCGACAAAATTTGTAAATACACAAAACAAAAAAAAAAGGCGGAATAGACTATGTCGAACATGTAGAATTGGGGCGGGATAAACAAGTGAAATATGCTTTGGAAAGTCAAACAAACATTGACTACTTGTATGTGGTAATGGGTCCAGGTTGCGACGGTGAGAGCGAAAAGAGTAGCCTTTCAAAGGGCCTGCTCGACAATATTCAATCATTCTTAGGTTATTTCATGTTGACCGAATCACTCGTTTCACAACTTCGAAGTTGCGCCAAGTTTTTGCCTCCTCAGAGGACACCCAACATTATCTTTGATGCTTACAACAAGTTCCAAAACCAAGACAAAAAAACCATTCTTTTGGACGATCTGATTCAAATCGACAGAGGAGTTAAGCCTTTCATCCCTTTGCGCTGGCTTATCAGCGCATGGGTTTTTTCCAAGTGCAAAATCTTTGCAAAAGGGACAAATTCCTAAATTTTTGTTGGATATTTATTTGACACAGTGGAACTATACTTGCTTTTTGGGTTCTATTTTGAAAAGTTCCACGTTATAACCCCTGTTTCATTTTTTTGAAAAAAACAAAAGTTTGACAAAAATGTGTACGTAATTTTTTGGTGAAAATACGAAATTAACAGAACAATTTTAAACATTTTCATTACCACCAAGACAGTGATAATCAAAGTTATTCAACAACGAGTTATTTCTTTTCGGACAATAGAAAAATGCCTTTTTGTCGTCTCACAACTTAAACAAATAAATAAAAGTTCTTCAGTGACGAGGTAAATCAGAATCGGACATAAGATATTCAGTGTCTGACATTAGTTTCATCCAACGGAGTGCAACATGCAAAAAATACATGCCCACAACAAACCACAAAAGAGCAGCTACCCAACAGTAAATTGTGTAGGTTTTTCCTCTGTTTCTAAATATGGCTGCTGCAAGGTAATTGGCTGTAACTAACGCATGAGTGATGCCAGTTGCCACTAAGTAACATTTGCTTCTCCACTTTACATTTTTATGGTTTTTGGTTGCAAACCAACCTATGATACCTGCACTGATTGGCAATAAAAACGAAACACTACCAGCGTCAAACTTGACTCTAGTGACAATATTTACTATTGCCCAGACCCAAAATATCGCTCCAGTTAGAATTTGTAGTGTACTTTGGACTTTTATTCTTCGGGAAAGCGATCCATTGAATACTTGAGAATTCATTCCGTCTCTTGATAGTGAGCGTATTTTTCTTCATGAATCCTTGGTGTCACTTTTTTTTTTGCAGCTAAAAGAGCTTGCAGTTTTCAAGATTTTTGAGAAAACAATAAGAAAATAAAAACATTAAAAGTGTGTTTAAGGAATAGAGAAATTAGTCACTTTATGAACGTACAAAACAACAAGAAATATCAAATAAATAAAGTAAATAATATCGGTGTTGCAGTAAACAACATTAATTACACACAAAAAAAATAACTTCGATGACGAAATTTTTAGTGCTTGGTATGTTTAATTTGTATGTTGGTGAATGAATCTCCCAATAACAAACATTTCAATCTGAAGTAGTTTGGTTGTTGTTTGGCTGATGTATGCAAATATTTCAAATGAAATTTTTGGAAGGCCGGACTGCACATTCAAGTGCTCGAACCTGCCAGAAATTGCGAAGCAGCTTACTCTTGTCAAGGAGGATGGTGTCAAGAAAGATCAGCTATAAAATCGGAAAGCACGGGCAAGTGCGAAGCAATCACACGAGTAAAACAGTATTTGAGTGTGATGAACTGCATAAAAAAAGTGTAATAAAGAGGGATGAGCATATGACAATGCGCAATGAAATGAAGTTTTATTGCACCTACAAAAGTGAAAGTATGGTGGTATTGTCAATATTTAAGCTATATTTTATGAAGCTGTTCGGAGACATAGGAAAGAGGAGTTGGTATAAACAATTGGGAATAAAGCATGGTAGTGAGATCCAACACGTGATAATATACTTTGTGAAAGATAGTCGTGACTTGATGGCATTGGAAGTATTGGAATATGTGGATAAGAATTCGATGATGAAATGGATGGAGCGAGACAAATTGCCACAAAGCAATCAGTCGTTGAACATGGTGGTGTGTGACAAGGATATGTCGTCGATGGTATTAACCCATCAACATCCTTACTACGTCCCCATCCTTCTCAAGTCGATCTACGTCCGCACCGACACTATCGACAATGTGTGTCTGACAATGGAGCGACTCATCGACTACTTTTCGCCTTTGTCCGAACACGACAAGTTGTTGTGTATTGCCAGCGAATTCCCCAATGGCATCCCCTTGACGCAATTTAAAGATTATTACTTGCATTTGTACAACCGTCCATTCGAACACACCGTCCTCTCATGGCTTCACAAACAAGAACAAGAAAAAGAAAAAGAAGGAGATGGAGGTGGATCACAATGTCCGGAATCAACTCCATCTCTTGCACAACCTTGTCAACCCATTTTGTCCATTCAACATTTGTCCAATTACTTTCAAATGTATTCCTCCAATATCTTATTGTGTCAAACAACTGAACAACCTTCACTTCACGATTTTTTGTTACTGCCAAATTCATATCAAGTTTTTTTTTTTTTTTTTCACTTTCTAATAACAACAACAACA
>ASPP01008828.1:0-26989 GCA_000512085.1 Reticulomyxa filosa
ATTTTGCCACGTTATTTTTTTATTTTTTATCTTTATTTTTGTTGTTGTTGTTGTTGTTGCTAAACAAATTATGCTTTACTCACTGTGATCACTTATGGCCACAGATATTTGTCTATGTTGGGTCGCATGGCCTATCCGTTGGTATTTTTGGTTGTGATTACCATTGAAATGGCGGACAATGGCGCAAAATACCACACTAAAAAACACGACAGAATACTATTCACAGTTGCAGAGAGGAACTTCAATCTTTACGATTTGAAATTGGACAGCATGACATTACTGGCTTATGTGACCATTTCGCTGTTGGTGTTTGTTGCCTTGGATCGCAACAAATCCTTTTTTTATTTTGGATTGCAACCTGTCGCAAGACATTTGCACTTGAATCTCTCCGAACTTTCTGAAAAGAATGGGTCGACGTTTCGATCGGAAGACTCCTTGTTATTGTTGTGGATCATCAATTTATCATGTTTGTTTACGTGTCACACTATTGCCATTAAAATTATATATGTACATACATATAAGCTCTTTTCAACTTCCTCTCTCCTCTTCTTCTTCTTCTTCTTTTTTGATTCCAAATAAATCAAGGAATAAAAGAACATTACACATGATAATGGGATACAGTTGTTACATACGTTTCATTTTTTGTATGGGATGGAGAAAGCTCTTGGAAAGCGATTCCCAGTGGTGTTATGTTTGGCTGCGTGGTATTACTTATTTATCGTGAATCTCGGATCACTGTGTTAAAGATGCTGCTGAAGCAATTGCACACGATTGTGTGGTTGCTTTCTATAGTTATCATGTGGATTGTCACTGTGACTGCCATTTGCATGCGCCCAATACCACACTCAACAGTTATCATCAGCGATTTGTTAAACACCTTCACTTATTCCATCGGAATGCTCCTGTTTATTAGCATGGATTCATTTGTACTTTCCAGCACAAGCTTTTTATTGCGAGGGACTCTACCTATGATGTTCATTGTTGTCTCAGGTTTGTGTTACACATAAACTATGTCCCTTTCTTGTCTTTCTTTGCAAGGGATCATATCATCAGCATCTTCTGTTTTTGTGCGAACACACAGGCTATGCGTGCTGGTTTGCCACGTTTTATGACAGGAATTCAATGAGTGGCGAATATCCGCAGTTGATTATTCGGCCTGTATATTACCTTAACATTACTCTGACTTTGTGTTCAATGATTCAGTATTTGAGAGATCCAAAACATGATTATTTTATCTATATCCAAGCCCGGCGAAAGAAAAAGCATGTCCAAAAGAGAATGACATCCTTCGGTGAGCGAATGGTTCGTCGAAATATTGGCAAGCGTAAATTTTATCCAGATAATCCCACGGAAGACGAGCCCACATTTGAAAAAAGTAACTTTCAGCGATCTAATACACCAGGATACTCTTCCAGTGATGCGGAAACTGATGATAGATACATGGAATGAATGTCCTTCCTCAAATACATTGTTTAACAAGGATGACAATTACTCGAAACTCAATTACTGAAAGTTGTCTTGTGCTTGAAGTTTATCCTTGTTTTGCAATGGTTAAGTTCTTCACGCTTTTTTCAAAAATTCTTTAGTGTGCAGTTTGATGTCATTTTATAAGTAATTTATTTTTTTAAAATTCTTTGTACGATTAAGTATCAAAATGCTAATATTGATCATTCATCATGCGACTGCAACTTTACCACTAACAAAATCTCGCTTTCTCCAATTTTATAAAAAATTCATCGCATAAAAAAAAGTGGTATTATAGAAGATATTTTGTTTTATTTGTTCAGAAAAAAACAACGAAGTGAATAGTTGTTGCCACAATTGTTTAATTTTGAAAAACTAGATTGTAAGTAATTGTTGTGCAAAAGCTGCCTCTTTTTTATCTCGAATTGGATGTAAATATACACATCCTACTCTTGTGCACTTTTCATCAAATCGGCATATACTATTATTTTTCTCACTACTTGTTAGTGTTATTTTTTGCGTAATGCTGTCATTTCGAAATGCTATATTTAACATTTTTTTAAAGAAATAGCAGTCATGGAAAAAAATTGAAAATGGACAAATACATATGCACATAAAAATAAAATACCCATTCTGCCCATCAAATGTCTATAGTAACAA
The DNA here is from genome assembly GCA_000512085.1 of Reticulomyxa filosa. Taxonomy (NCBI): domain Eukaryota; phylum Foraminifera; family Reticulomyxidae; genus Reticulomyxa; species Reticulomyxa filosa. Next base: position 2,125 of record ASPP01008828.1, read on the forward strand.
TCTTTTCGAGTACACATTGTGCCATAACGACACAACGGCTTTGCTTCTTTTTTGACTGGCTTAAATTCTCTGTTTTTATCGTCTTGGAGTGAAGAGTTAAGAACAGTAGTAAGTAAAGAGGTCGAAGGTGCCACTTCTTCATCATTTTTGTTGTTACTTTCGCTGCATGCCGAATCTGCTTTTACTAGCTCGATGTTTGAATTTTCAGAATCAGTATTGTAAACTTTGGAAATATTCTTTGCCTTTTTCAATCGAGAATGATTTAAATGCCACGTATTTCTATACTTCCGCATTTGTTGAGTTTGCATTTGTTGCGAATTCATTGCTGAAGTATTGAAAAGACGAAGAGGAGAAGAATTGTAAGGATGAAACGTGCTCTTATTTGGAGCCAACGCATTGTAGGAACCTCCAGTATGTTGCCCGCCGTAGCTTTTGCATTCATCCGCCGCTTGAGACAAAGGATCAGCAGTTCTATCAAGCATTATATAATCAGATATATACACACAAACACGTATATAAAAGGAAAAAATTCAATGAAAAAGAACAAATGCCAAAACTGGACAGATGGTGACACATTGATTGGTGCGAAATAGGGATTTGCCGGATGATACATCGGCCCAACCATATTGTAATGATTGCCACCATTTTGTTCATTCAAATCGCTTTGTTTCTCAATTTCGCTATCCAAGATTTCCTTTTTAATCCTTTCCAACAATTTAATCATGTTTGCGTCCATGTCTTCCTCCTCATTTTTCTTTTCATTTAGCACTGCGATATTTCCAATCGCCAATGTAATTGTCGCGACGGCAGGCTTAGAAATGTCTTTGTCAGTGTTTACATACAAATCCCTCAGTAACTGTTTGTTTTGTTTGTCCGGGGACAATATCTCAAAGTGTACTGTCGGATTTGCTGGCATAGCGTGTCTCCATAAGCAATTGTTGCCACGTCGACAACCCAGTATGGAAAAATAGTTCCAGCAGATATTCCAATCGCAACCGATTAATGACTATTTTCAGTACACACAAAACACGAAATAAAATAAGGTCAAAAAAAAAAAAAAAGCAGCAAATTTAAAAGTCCATACCTCCTGAGGATTGGTGATAACGATTTGGTCATATTTACTCAAAGACAATGTTTGTATCCTATCAATCTCCGCTTTTATATTGTCAAACCCTTTGTTTGGAAGTCTGATGTTGTAATCCGTGCAGTTACTACGAGCATGACGAGTGGCATGGACATTTGGATTGTGTTCGTATTTGCTATGGGTGAGACCATTTGTACAATAACTACTATTTTCATCATTGGACAAGATACTCGTTTTTTTAATGCAAGTGTCTCTAATCATTTTTATAAGTGCTTGAGAGCGACGATGGATTGCAGATAGGTCATTCCTATTGTTCTCATCCTCATTGCTTGCAACCATCGATCGTTTTGTGCGCACATCACTATCGCCAATTGGTTCCTGTCTCTGCTTCACGGATGTTTGGTCCATATTCATTACACGTCGCAATTTGCCCTCGCTTTTGTTATCGGTGATCAAGACTACCAGTTCTGCCTTGCAAGGTCTCAAACAAGTGTCTGTTCCATCCCTTTTGTTTACATCACATCGATCGCACAGATACAAGTTTTACATTTCAAAAAAAAAAAAAAAAAAAATTGTATACGTACGTCGTTTATTAAAGAGATGGAACAAAAAATACCGTCGTGATTTAGTTGGTGATAAAATGGAACAGTTATCTTTTTGTTGATGTGACAATGTGCGCTGTTTTTCTTCATGTCCATTTGCATATTTGCCCGAATGCCCTCTTCCTTTTTTCCGTACTTGATTGTCTTGACTATCAGTTGATCCAATTGAATTTTGTTTGCCATTATTTCGAACAGAATGTCCCACACCTTGGTCTGTACTTCTACTTCTACTTCTACTTCTACTTCGACTCTTACTTTTGCTCTTGCTTTTATTCGTGGTTGTGTCGCTTTCTCTGCCTTCACGTCTTTGCGAGAAAGTGTCTCGCACAATATTGTCATTGCTCATTTTCTCCACTTTTTGTCCAGAGATGTGCGGTGTATCTCTTGAAGGGCTGCGCACTTGCGCTATGTCTTTTTTTTTTAAAAAAAATGATTAATTACTTTTTATCCTTTTTGAGACACGCGAAGAACAAACAAATAAAAAGAAAACTTTGAGAAGGACAGCTAATCCTTGAAATGGATGGATGTGAACGCTCCCCGTTGGAATGTAAGTGGTGTTGATGTCATCACTTCCATTGATATTTACTATTGTTATGTTGTCGGTAATGTGACTTATCGTCTCTTCGCTTCTCTTCTTGCTTTGCTCGCTCATTTCATGTTCGCTTGGATTCACTTTCTTTTCTTTTTTGCTTCTTTTTGCTATTTTGTGTGATTGGAACAAGCATCTCCCAAACCCATTCCACAAATGTTATCGATTTTTTTCTTCCAAAGAACGCTTCCAAATCGTCCACTAATTCGTTCTTTTCATGACCATTCCTAACAATTGTTGCCACATACTTTTTATTTTATTTTTATTGTTTATTTGTTTCATTTTGATCTTCATTTCAAAGAAAAAAATAACTAGACATTTGAACTTACATCGACCAAATTTTCGTCAATCGAGTGACCATTTGGAACGTATTCCTTGAGTTTAATTCTTAGCTGTTGCTTGAAAATGCCATCAAAAAAGTCAGTGGGTAAATATTTCACTTCTAATTTTGAATTAGGACTAATTTCAAGGGACATGAATGAATTATTTGTCTATTTAATATTTTTGCAATTAATCCACAAAACATCCCTGTAGGAACTTTTTTTTTTACGCTTGCAGTTAAATTGTTGTCGAGAACTTTAGAAGAAATAGAACAACTGAAAATTATGAAAGATATAACGAACCGCCCACGCATTGAAAAGGAGTCTACGATGCAAAAAACATTACTTATGACAAAAGCACATCTATGAAAATACAAATAAAATTACAATCATTCCATCATTGATAACTCCAATAAAAGATAGAGTCAGTAACACTATTGTAAAAAAGTGATATTTATAAATCAAATTTACTGTCATGCAAGGAAATGTGTCCAAAAACCCTCATCTTCCTTTTTTTTTTTGCTGTGATTGGCGAATTTTGTCCTTTTTTTGATTTAATTTCAAATCTTATAAATTTTTCGTACCACTTTCTGAGTTTTTTTTCAATTCTTGTTGGAATAATATTCCACAATAAGTAAAATATTGGATAGAATTTATATAGTTACAGAAAACTTGCTTATTTTCTTTTTTCCAACTTTTTGAACAAAGTGTAGTGCTCATGATACGTCGTAACGTGCAGTTCTCGCAAAGTCCAAGTTCTTTGGAACTCCTTTATTCTAGCAACACACTACCCACTTTCCTGACTTGTCTTTTCTCTTTCACTTGGTTGAATTTTGTCATTTATTTCTTTTAATTGTTCTTTTGTTTTGAATTGCTCAGAAGAGCGAAACCTTCGTATTACATTTTACGCAATCTTTCAGCAGAAGACCCACAAAAGAAACGTTGATAATTAAGGAAAAACGATCATTGAACTGAGTCTAACATCAAAATTTTATAAAAGAGTGAAACGAAGAGCGATATATGTAACCGACTCAGCACTAAAAGATAGCGATAAGTAACTTTGGCCAAAAAAAATTATTTTTGCATTGAAAAACTCGTAAATTTTTATCATAAAACTATTTTTTTGATGACTGCTTTTTCACTTTTTTTTGCAAGCTTTTTCGTTTGAACAAAATCACAAAATCGTACCTTAACACATGTTGCATCAATCTTTAGTCAAACGATAAAAAAAGTTGATATTTATATATCACAAATGTTGCTGGTGAGCAAAAATTTGGATGATGCACAGAATTGACTAATGCACAAAAGTTTGACTAATGCACCAATTTGGCTGATGCATAAAATATATAATGCACAAAAGTTTGGCTAATGTTCAAAAATTTGCTGACACATAAAATATCTAATGCACAAAAGTTTGACTGTTCAAAAATTTTGTTGATGTGCACAATGTCTAATGCACAAACATTTCCTCTCTAAGAATCAAACAAACGTTTTTTAAGGATGCAGGAGTCAAAAAACTGTCAAATTTTTTATGACTTATTTGTTAGTTCTCGTCCGCATAAAAAAAGATTTTTTGGTAAATTTTATCAAAATTGCTTATTAATAACTTTACGCGTACAACTTCTTTTCCTTTTGCTCAGTCCTAAAAAAAAAAAAAGTGTTGCCACGACGCATACTTTCAACTGAAGCACTTTTCGGGCTTCAAAAAAAAAGCTGTACATTTTTGGACTAGTTTACAATAAAAACAGTCCAAGATTTTATGCGTATGCATTATAAAAAAATGTTTTTTTTGTTGATGATACAAAATGATCTTCAAAACAATTTTGCAAATTATGTCTAAAAAAAATTGTTTTTTTTAAGTTTTTTGTCGGACCAAGTACTTCAATGTCTATTAAACAAAAAAAAAAAAAATAATGTGACAGAAGCACGAAAACGATTTACGTATGTACAGCTTCTGCCAAAAGTTAAAAAAAAGAGCTAAATAAGCACACGATGCAAAAACAAAAGACCATGCTGACGAAAATGAACAAAAGGAAATATTGCTTGAAAGGCTATACTTGCAGGATCACTCCAAAACAACATCAAACGCTTAATCAAAAGGCAATACTTGCAATCAAATTAAATTTTTTTTTTCACAATTTATTGCAAACTTTGTTATCACCACCAAAAGAAAAAAAATTGTTGTGATAAATCAAATTCAATTTTTGAATATTCATCACCATTTGCTTTGTGTTACTTAATGAAATTTGCAAAGGCGGACTTACTTTGAATTTTTTAAAAGGCGTTGTTTTACATGAGTGGCACACTACAACGCGTACCTTTGAACCCGAAGCTGATTTGATGATGTGGCATACTCTGCAGCAGAGAAGTATAAAAACTTGCTTGTTGTCAATGCACATACTTTTCGAAGCAAAGTTGGAAAAGTTTGTTTCACACTACATCATAATCTTTGCATGCCTTTGGCTATCACTACAAATCGCCAAACAAACAAAGCCATGATCCGCCTTACAATCTCTTATGCTGAACAAATCAACTATTTCAAGCATTTTACTTGCAAGACAAAGACAAGTTCTCTCCTATACGTATACTAGTTGGAGACGACAGCTTTCTTTTTCGAAAAGTCTGTGTACATTCGGTAACTGAATTTCCCGATATCTTGTGATGTGTGTGTTATCACAGACATTTCTTTAACTTTGACTAGAATATTGACTTAATTTTGTCGCAGTACACTCGTTTAGAAAAAAAATTGAAAAGAGAAATGCAACGTCACGAATTGACGCTAAATCAACAAATGTTTTTTTCCGCTACCTTCCTTTGCCTTCTCGTTAATAAAATCATGTATAGAAAAGAAGACAATAAAACAAAAACTAAAATAATTGCTTTTAAAATAAAAATAGAAATTGAAACAAAAAAAAGTTAGTTGACATCAATAATATTTTGATTGTCATTTTCATTGCTGTTGTCACTATTGTCGATTTCGTTTTCTTCTTCCATTATCATTTTCGATTTCTTTGGCACGGACAATGTTCTATTTAACTAATGTAATATCATTACTAGAAAAAATTTTTATGAAGCTTTTTCAGTTGATTTTTCATCTTTCTTGTTTGTATTATTTCGAAATGCTCTTATGTTTGCTATATTATGCTTTGACGTTTCTTCTTTAGTATCTTCAATTTCAGATAGTGCTATTTTACTTATATCTTTTGCAAAAAGCAAAAAATTGATACTATTATTGCATGAAATACATATCAAAAATTGATAATTTAGTGAATCATTATTTACAGAAAAAGGAAAAATTATTAGTACAATACAATCAATACTAACATCTAAAAAAATTAACTGAGTTTGGGACACTTAGTTGACAAATGCTGACAACATGAAACAGAGTCAAAGTAATCAAGAAGCTAGTATAACTAGAGTAACATGAAAGAAATTTACTCCTGAGCTAAAATTTCAACAAAACACGAAAACAAATTAAATAATAAAAAAAAATATCGAACGTGACAGAACGAAAGTTTGAAAGAAAGGGGTTAAAGTTCAAGTTGAGCTTCTTTGTTTTTGTTGGACACCACCCTACATCGAGTTGTTATAAAAAAAGTTACAAAGTAATATTTTTTAGAGAAATGAACTTTGACATAAAGCGGCCAAAACCTAAACTATATTTTTAAAAAAACAAATTGCAACTGTAATAAGAAAAAACAAAAAAAGATGCTCGAGAGTTGATTCCTTCATTTTGAGCTATAGAAAAAAAAAATACAAAATGCCCCCTATGACATGCGACATTGTCAAGCTGAAATGTGCAAACAGCACAAATAAGAAAACAGCAAAAATACATTTAAAAAACAACAAAAATTCGAAAGCTCAGAAGTTGTTACTTAGGACAAAACCTGACTAGTTTTGTAATGTTTATTACCAAGTATGTGTGACATGTGGCAACCACATGTCCTCCTCTTCACACATTTTCTTTTTTTTGTTATTGTTATTAGTGCATCTTTTCCTAAAGAAAGACACAAAGAGCTTACTTTGTTCAAGCAATGATTAATGTGGAACAAATAAAACTGTCGTTGAAGATTGAGGTTAGAAAACAACAAAAAAAGATTGTGTTCAAACAATGACAATATTATCCATATTGCCTTCAGCAAAAATTTTTTTTTTGATATTGCTATCAGCATCATTATGAGTTCTCATGTCAAATGCGACATTAGGGCCAATTTTGGTGGCAACAACATTGGCAGATAGATTTCGACTTCGACTGCGATTATTGCTACCCCCAAGCCAAACTTTGGTGTTATTAGATGTGTTAAAATTGGAGGAGGGGATCATTCCATCTTTTTTAATAAACCCTTTCGCAGTAGCTTGAATTTTGGTCTGTTCCATGCGTTGATAGCACATGCGGAGCAAATAATAATTGCTTACCCCACTCAAAGGTAATGTCAAAAACAAGACCATCCTCTCAGGCAATCCCGTCCATGATTGCAGCAGCAAGCCAACAATTCCAGACAAAACCAAACTGAAGCCATATACTAAATACGTTCTCCACAGCGACTCACAGAACGAATCATCAGTACCAGAGGACTCGGCTCCGCTATTGCCAGTGTGAAAGACTAAGAAACGATTCAAAATGTGCTGCCACATGACACTGGCTAAGTAAGCCACGCTCCACGCCAGTGTAAAAGAGTATTGTCGTAAAAATAACGGTAAATCGATTATTAATCCACGTTTGATCATCGCGTCTAATATTTCAAACATTAAATAAAACAGCAATGTCGCCAAAATTGTTGAAAATGTGAAGTAATATTTTTGTTGTGTTTCCACATCCATTTCATACAATTCTTTTCGAAATATCCGAAAACGGTTGTACAAATAACTTATCAATTTTGTTGCCAGCACCAAACATTCCAGTACTATTCCTTTTATTTTGTTTTTTTTTTTTTTTGCAAAATGCACATGTTACACACTTTTTTCTCCTGTCAAAGACAACAGCAAAAAAAAAGGGAGGACCAACAACATAATCCCACCACCCCGTGGGCATACCCAAAAATCGTTGCATATAACCCGTCAAATATTCCACAAGGTTCAATATGACCTGCTTCTTTTGCTTTGGCTTTACTTTTCTTTTGGTTTTGCTTGTTGATGCTATTGACGATGACACGCTCGCATTGTCACTATCGTTATTTGCTTGATTCGCATTCTTGTTGCTTGTTATACTGTGGGTGGTAGGTCCAACAGCGGAGGTACTCGAATGTGGGGATATCAAATGATTGGAACCTGTTGTTACTGAACCTATATTGGTCGAATAGAAATTACTGTTAGTGCTCATTATTGTTGATGTCGGCAAAAAGGGTGGTGCCGAGGTTGAACTTATCACTGCCTGCGGGTGTATATGCTGAGATTGCATATGAGCGTTTCCGGGGTTCATAGTGCTCACAAACAAACGATGAAACGAATGCTTTGAGGGACTATCATAATGATTTCGCATGGTCAAAATTCTGACACAACCGAATATGCAACAAATTGTAAAATTATTTCTTGGATTTCCCTTTGAAAAGCTTTTTTGAAACGTAAGAATAATAGCCTGTTTGCTTTATGTGATGAGATTATTGATCGTGTAAACACAAGGTTTGATAAATAACACAGAGTTGACATTTCATTTCAGTGCATTTACATTGAACACAATGAAATATTTGTTAAAGATGTGACATATTGAACGTTTGAATATATTCGACAATAATTAGAAATGATTTAAATTATATTAAGCTATATAAAACCAGTAAACAGTTGTTAAAACCAAACACACGACATATAATGCAAATAGTTGAAAAAAGTTTATTCTTGGCTGTTGGAAAAAAACCAAATAATTAATAATATTAAAAATGAACGCACCATATATCAAAGAGAACAAAGCAAGTATGGCCATTACTAAACAAGTTCACTGAAATTAGAAAACCAATGTAGAGAGATGCAAGAAAGGTGGTTTTCTAGAGATTTTGTTAGATAAAAGTGAAAGTGAATTTAAATAAAAGAAAAGGATAAAGAGTGTTTCTCATTAAAGAGTTGAATTATTACAACTCTGGAGTCAGTTATGGCTCATGTATCACTACACCGATAAATATTGTTTGTGGTGAATGTTTATTTTTTACTTTGTTGTAAGCGTTGATCAATATTTTTAGCATACATGTACTATTTGGACGACAATTACACTACATATGGTTAGTATAATTTTTACACTGTTTGTCTTACTTGTTGCTGAAAAGTATCTAATATCTGCGTTTTTCAAATAATCTGTTCATTTTTGTGAAGTAATCGAAACTTTACTTATTCAAAATTATATGGTTAGCTTTAATAATTCACTGGTCACTGTGATTGTAACTTTTGTATTCTATTTTAACCCTTAAGTAACGTTAAATTGGAACAAAAGTATTGTTTCTTTTTAATGAAAAATTGAAACCAAGTTAATAGAGTTTTTTGCAAACTGAGATAACGTTCACAAAAAAAACTCTTTGTTTGCATATATTGTTTCTCTGACTAAGTTACATCAAATCTGTTTAAATCATGTCTCGATGGGGCCCATATGTTGATAATGGAGGTAAAACTGAAGAAATGACGAAATTGATTTTTTTGTTTCGTTTTTGAGCGTTTAACAAAGAAAAAGTAAATTTTTATTGAACAGGCACTGCAGTAGCAGTAGCTGGAACTGGTTTTGCGATAATCGCAGCAGATCGTCGTTTAAGTACCGATTACAACATATTGTCACGAGAAGTAGACAAGTTGGTGAAATTGACTAGTAAGACTGTGCTGGGCTCATGTGGAATGCAATCAGACCGCAACACGCTGCACAGTATACTGAAATCCAGAATGCACGATTATCAAATCAATCACGAAAAAGAAATGTCTACCCATGCGATATCAGAGATGTTATCTCGAACATTATATTACCGAAGATTTTTCCCTTATTGTATGTCTCAATGTTGTTTTCGCTGTGTTTTTTTTTGACTAGTTTGTTTTTAAAAAAAAAAAATGAACGTTTTGAGCATTACCCCTTTGAATGCATTTTTATGTCTTTATTTTTTCTTTTATCAGATACCTTTAATGTTTTGGCTGGAATTGATGAGAAAGGAGAAGGATACGTATACTCCTATGATGCGATTGGTTCTTTCGAAGCAAACAAGCACGGAGCAACAGGAAGTGGAACTGAACTCGCTGTGCCAATGTTGGACAATATTTTGGACAAACAACATCAATCCAAAGCCGATAAAAATGAAAAGTTGACCAAAGAAAAGGCTCTTGAACTAGTTCAAGATGTGTTGAACGCGGTTGTTGAAAGAGATATTAAAACAGGTGATGGAGCCGACATTTACATTATAACCCCAGAAGGGTGTGAAAAGAAATTTATGCCTTTGAGAAAAGATTAACATTGACTAACAAACCGCAAAAAAAATTTTGCTTGTCATTTTTTCGAACAAATTCTAACCAAGCGATTATTTTCAATTTTCTACTAACTGGAGATTTTGACTTCTGCAACGCTCTTGAATGCAACATTACCGTCACAGCTTTTTGAACACTTATTAAAAATTTAATAAGATTCCCTTTATCGTTGCCAAATTAAAAAATAAAAACAAACACAAGAACTTGATTACGTTGACCGCAATCATAACATTTTTGTTTTCATCATTTACGTAAAATCATACATAAGATTAAGACCAACACACACATTAGAGATTGTAGCCATAGCACTGTTAGCAACACTTATTTTTTAATGGGCATACACTGAAAGACTCTTTTGTATGTTAGATTTAATAATTAAAGAAAAGTAGCAAAAATAGTACTTTCTTTAGTGATAAAAATGAAAAATAGTTGGTAGAATTTATAGCGCTTTTGAAAACAAGAGATGCTCATGTTTATGGAGCCTGTAGAAATTTTTAGTCAGTCGCTCAATACTGTCCCTTGCAACTGAAGCACAAAAATATGGCCTTGTTGGCAAATAATTCTATCGTTAATACTGAAAATAACGCCAAGATAAATTCGTCAATGTCCGCCAATGGTAAATTTCCATACAAAGCCGAGTTTCCTCGAAATGGAGACCTCGAAACAGTGGAGCTCTTGAGACAACGCCTCTTAGAATGGGCGTTTGAGAATACCTCACGAGAAAAAATAGTTCACAACAAAGAAGATACACCTTTTCGGCTCGGTTTGTTATTTTATTTTTTATGCATTCGATCACATAGAAAAAGCGAGTGTGCTCAAAAAAAACTTGTGGTTCGTCTGTATCAAAAAAACAAGCGCTATAACGCACACCGTTTTTTTTTACACAAAGGGAGCCAACATGGAGATCAAAAATTGAAGCGCTATAATCACTTGTGTCCATGGCACCATGTTACCACTTACATCAAGGAGCAGCATATGGATCTTAAAGGATCGATGCCATTGTGTATTGAAAATTGTAGTCAGTGTCCGGACAAAAAATACCACTTCGAAAACAATTCAGAGTGGACACGGGTATGTCACAAAGATGTAGACAAAGCAAACACAATCTTGAATAATTTTGTGAGCCAAGAGGTCATTCGAGGGAAAATGAGTGTAATAAAGGACACATCATTGGCTCTGGAATTCTCGCTGACTGGAGGCAAGATATCTTGTTCAAAGAAATGGACAGTTAAAGTACTGAAGAAATTGTGGTTTGAAAAAATTCGCACATCGACAGTTTTGATAAATCTTTTTTTTTGTCCCCTTTTTTTTAAGCAAAAAAATTATATTACAGCACTCCAACCATTTTTGTTCGTATCCTCTATTTTTTCCTCCAATTTTTTATTATTCTTTCACTTTGTTGATACTTATATTTCAGCTCGGTTTTTTTTTCCCTCTACTTTGGTGGATACAAAAATAGCCCGCAAAACGAGGAGGCAGTCAACCGTTAAATCTGACGTATGAAAAATTTTGGGTGGAAGTGATCCCTGATGAAGTGTATTTGAAGATAACCGGGATAAACACGGAGAGACAGAATCAGCGCATTCCAATTGATAGCGTGATTGGCGCGACAGTGGATTCAACGATGCAAATATGCCTGGCCTTGCAATCTTCGTTTCGGAAAAGCAAGAACAAACGTGGAGAGTTGAAGGGAGTGGAGTTTGGATTATTTGTACGACAAGAGCTTGTCAGGTTCAATCATCAGCTTCGTGTGGGCCTTTCCATCAAAAAAAATGTAAACTCATTTGAATCTCCTTCACAGTTACTCCATTCCAATACTTTGCAACAAGGGTGTGAGTTTGACCTCCAAAATCTACCCGCTCTAAAATTTAACTTTTCTGATTCGAGTGACATTAGCAATTCCAACTCCAATCCTGGAGATAGTAAACCTGGCCAATCTGGAGTGTTGAATATTTTCTCTTTCGATATGACCTGTTTCGGTTTGGATAATTTCAAATCTGCTCTCCAAGCTCACATTGCACCCGTTGGCACACAAGTTTGTAAAAATATATCAAATCTTTTTTTTTTACAAAAGTAAAAAGTGAATTTGTATTTGTTTTTTTATAGAAAATGGATCCATTTAAAAAAATTCAGCATGGCAGTTACGCAACGTATACACACATTCAACAAAGGATACAACGTTTTTTTTATACTTGATCAAAAGGAGCAAAGAAAAGGAAAAGAGAGAGGAGCGACTCCATTGTTTTTTTAAAATGGGTCTTATTATTTTCCCTCTGTTTTTGTATCCTTTGGAGAAAAAATATGTTTTCTTTTTTTTCTGTTACTGAGCAGCGGAATTTTGACTTTGTAAAAAAAAACATTGGAATGTGTGTAGGAGAAGACGAAAAAGTTGCAATAAATGGCAAAACACACAAATATCAAACGCGCAAGCGTAAATTGAATCGCGAGAACGACACCGAGTCACAAGGTAAAAAAAGACCCAAATTGCAGAAGATGGAGGAAGTAACGAGTGAGTGCCAGTTCGTCCCTTCGCAACAACTGTTTCCGTCGCCTGTGGGCATTGGCAATGGCACCGCACCGTCGTTAAATTTGCCAAGCTTGGAAAGTATTTTAGATGTTCATTCCAATAACCCCATCCGATTGGAACGGAATAATTTTGATGAGTTGGGAAACGACAAAGTCGTACTTATTCCACAATCATGCAAACTTGCAAATGTCTCACCTCCGAGACCCAATTTATTTTCCACTTGGAAAATGGGAAATATGCCTTTGCCTGTAATACAAGATTTGGGTGTACCGCTTTCGGAAAATGAAAGCAATCTCCCCGCATTGCCAATGTGTGGGATACAAGAGAATGCAAAAGTCTCTTGCAACCCTTACAATGGTCCAGAATGTTCTCTTCCCAATGATACTGGGGAAATTGAAAATGAAAATTTTCAAGAGACTTTGCAAAAATTTGGTCCAATAATTTGTTTTCTGCTTTGTGAGTTTATCGAAAAGCAAAATATCAAGCCAGCAACAAACAACTGGACGGAACAAGAACATCATCTTTCTGAAGACAATAAAGAGACTTCTCAAAAAATAAAAAAAGAAAGAGAGATATCAGAAGATACTTCGACCCTATCGCCTCCAGCTTTGGTGTTCACGGATTCTCTGTCCTCAATTCAACAGCAGTGGCAAGAAATTACAGACGAAGAACAAACCTATGGATCTTTGGAAGAGCAGGAACAACAACTGCTTACCAAAGTCAATCGTAAACAGTTCCTTCAACAACAATTAAACAAATGGAAATTGTTCCTAAGCAGATGGAAAGAATGGAATATTAATGACCTCTATAATTTTTTGATTGAAATAGATAATAGACAATTCGCCAAATATTTTTCTTCATTGGAAGAATTCAGATCACGATGGCTTCAAGAGCAGAAAAGGACGTTCAAGGGTGAAGATTTGCAAGACATTGATCGCGAGGATCTCCTCGTCTTGGGTGTCACTGACAAAGAAGAAAGAAAATTGTTGGCGGAGCGCATCCGCACTTTTCGCGAAAAAGGAATATGGGAAGATCAATGTGAAACTAAAATAAAAACTGAATAGATAATCTTTGTTTTTTTTGCTGTCGTAACAATACTTCTCTATTTTTGTATTTTGAACAAATTTACATTTTCAAATATCTTTGTGTCAGAACATTATTTTGATGTTGCTTTTGAAAAGTCATCGAGCCTTTGCTCATCTCTTGCGTAGTATAATTCCTCGGCCTCCCAATCGACAAATATGCCATCATCGAAACTTATTTTTTTAAATTTCACTAAAAATGGCTTATTTGCCTCCGCCAAAAGAAAGCTTGTAATAGCTCAAGCCGATGATAATTCACTCATTAAACCGTGTTTCGTGCATTGACATATACAATATACGTATACACCTTATTTGTTTATTAACGAGCACTAGTCATTGATTTTTTTGTTGTGACAAGAGCTTGTTTGCTCAACTATTTTGTTGAATAAAGGTCAAATGCTTGGCTAGCAGAGCCAGGTTTTTCCATCCAACGATTTATTACGTTCAAGAAAAAAAAGAGAAGAAAAAACAAAACAAAAAAAAATATAATAACTACATACGAACAAGCAAAAAAAACGCTGGTGTTTTTTTGCCAAAAAATCCAAAATTGTGGCAAAAAAAATTACACATCATCGCAGACCATTTTATTATGTTATTTTTATTTTTTAATTTTTTTACAAAAAAACAAAAACAAAAGAAAAAAGCAATAAGAAAAAAACGAAGAAGTAGTAAATCATAGAGATAAATTCCATAAAATCTAAAAACAACACAATAATTACGTTTTCATATTCAATCTGCGTCTCTTTTGAGCAACCCTTTGGGCAGCATTTTGTTTATTTCTGTCAAGATTTGCGGCGGATGCAGACCTGACCTCCTGTATCTCAGATCTCAGTGCTTGAATGGCTATTTGATCGTCAGCAAAGGTCATGCCAACATCAGACGATCCATCTTTTTCATCAAACGCAATAGATTCAAAGTTGGCATTTCTCTCTGCCTGCAGTTGCTCGATTCCAAATCGATCATCCTCTTCCAAATCGGTGGGTTCTTCGGCAACTTCTTCCAGTTTTATTCGATTCCCACTTGCTTGTGATGTGGACTTGTAATGAGATGTTCGTTGAACACTGTCTTCATTAGTTGGTGTTTCGTTGAGAATACGAGGCGAGGTCGGCATAGATATAGACACACGTGGCCGATTGTATAATCGTTGTGTGGTCATGTATTTTTGTTGATTCGCTTGACGAACTAATGCTTGATGAATTCGAGGTTGCATTTCCTCACCTATGTTATACAACCCACAAAAAGAAAGATATACAACAAACATTAAACGTAAATTCAAAGCAATTGAAGTTTTTTAGAAAAGTTTAAACTCCTTGGGGAAGCTACGTCGTCATCATCAGGATCTTCATTGTCCGAAAAGGAATCATCATAGGGATGCAATTGCTCATCCATGGGCACCGGAATGTCGAGAGTCAACTTTGTTGTCTTGTGTGAAGGATCTTTTTCATCGATATTGTCATTGCCAATCAAATGGTGGGTTGGCCCAGGTAGTTTTGCAGCCAAAGGCTTGGTATTTTCATTATTATTCGTTTTGAGTTTTTGCAACTCTTTTGGAGTATTACTATCAGTGCTCGTCGACAGATGCGAGTATGCACTGCGTGCGCTCTGCGGATGATGCGGATCGTTTGGTAAATGATCGCGCTGCGCTGCATTGGCATTTGGATCTAAGCGATATTTGCTGCGAAATTTGATAGGGGAGAGCGGAGGTCGTTGGAAGTATCTACTTTGTTGAGCAGAGATGGATATCACCTTATTCGATTGCGAAGATTGGAGCAAGCTAGGACGATTGAAGGGGATACTCTTGTTTTGATTCTCTCGTTTCGTGGCACTCGATAAGCCATTGTCATTGAGCACGTTATTGCTGTCCAAGTTCTTTTGCATATCATACCGCGGCTTACCCGTGTTATCTTTCAACACATTTATCATTCCCGATCGTTGCACTCTTGCCTCCAAACTTTTCACTGCCTCTGCTAGTTTTGCATCCATTTGATCTAAGTCTAGATCAACCGGAGTTGGTTTCTTTTTTTTTTTAAATTATGTACATATATATACAAATATGTTGTCTATCAATAGCAATGTATACAATATCACGCCGTAGTCTGACAGAGGAGAAAAAAACAGAACCTCTTTTCTTGGTTTGAGTGGCTTGTGAGCGAAGGTGTTCAAAACGAGTTTGAGATTTTTGGGCGACGCTGGTTGCGATATAGAGGAGCGCTTCTGATTCAAAGAATGGATATTTTGTTTACTTCTGCCAACGTGCTCGATAGTCTGATTGGATGACAGTGGATTGTTCCGCTTGGCAGAATACGGAAGAGTGGCACTATTCATTTCGTGGGCTTGAAGAGACTGAGCTTCGCCATAGCGATTCCGGAAATAGGGACTGTTTCCAGTCACAGAAGGGTTCGAACGTTTGTCGGATGGGGGCTTGGCCTTGATCAGATCTGCACGTGACAACAAGCCAGAGGAAAGATTGCCAGTCGACTTGTAAAACATGTCCACTTTGGTTTTTTGTTTGTGTTGCAGCGCTTTAAGGGCTCTGTCCTCTTGTCGTTGTTTTGTATTCAATTGGAATTGGTTTTGCAGCTGTAGCAATGTGACTGCGGCAGCATCGATATTGGAGACACCCGATGCGTCATGTCCTACCGAATTTGTGCCTTTTGTGTCTTTGCGTAAAGCAGTCGATGTCATTGGTCTGCTTTCCTCAAAGCTGATCAACGGTTGAGCTGTTTTTTTTTTTTTTTTTTGCAAATTGCACAAAAGGTACATTGTTTTTTTGAACACGTGAGATGAATTGTATATTCAAAGCAAAGTATGAAAACGGAGTAGCGAAACTTTGAGTTCGATGATGGCGTACGTATGGATTGCTTTTGGCGGTGGAAAAAGTCAAGTCATTACCAGCAGCACTATTGCTTTCTCGTCGACGCAGTTTTTTTTTTGGCTTTGTCTTGCTTGATTTGAGCTGTTGTCGTAGAATGGCGTTATTTAATGCTTGCGAAATCAACTTACCTCTTTCCTCAATGGTATCTCCTGTCACCGCTTTGTCCAAGTAAGGATGTTTGTAGTCCTTCAAAAATGAACATCGGCGCGAAGGGGGCCTGCTTGTTCGTCCTTCGTCAGGACCGGAGTCGGGCCGAGCTTCATATTCCATGCTCACTCCTTCTTCACGAGTTACATCCTCGTGGATTCGTCTCGCCTCATTGCCGATGCTACTTTCGTCGTCTAAACTATAATCACAACAGCATTCCAAACACTAACAACCTGTCATTGTTTTGTAAACAACTGTATAATTTTTGTTTCAATGACTGAAAAAAAAGATTTATTAGACCATTCTCCAATTGCAGTGTCCTTTACCTTTTGGGTGACAACGAAGTCTCCCTGTTGTCCACTGGCACTGTTAAATGTCGCAATGGAACAGTGTCTGGAAATCCGCCATTGTAGGATTCTTCGTCATCATCCAGATCTAATTCCATTTCTTCGGCTGTTTTCACACAGATCATTTTTTTTTCCTCACTCTAAAAAAATTTTTGCAAGTAACTCACCATGGATAACATTTCGATTAATTTGTTGCTGAAATAATACATTTTTTTTTCAGTATCAACAACATTATTGGCAGTATGGGATTCAATGATATTGATAACTGGTCCTTCTGTTGTTGTCATTGACTTCATTTGATTTAGTTTATTGGCGGTGGACAGGGCTGACGACTGCACATTGGAAAAGCTTTTATTTGTCTCGCCTTTTGTTTTGTTATTTTTATCGAAAACAGAGCTCTGCTTGCTATCAGCGTGATTGCTATTCGCATGTGCGTCTATTTTGCCGTGCTTGGCTTTATTGTTTCCATTGAAACGTCCGTCCGTCTGTGCGAGCAGGTTATTGCCTGCCATTACTATATATTCTTCCATTTCTTCGTCATCCGAACCTTCAATTAGCATTGCGTCATCTATCAATATTTCAAATGTTGCAAGTTATTGTCCAGTAAAACAACAAACATCGTCACACTTTTCACAAATAAACAAAAATATTATTGCATTGAATACTCAAAAATATATGATTGCATTGAGAAATAATTCACTCCAATTTATTTATTTATTCTTAACTCATTTGCACAGTATCAGCGAATCTATTTTTCTCTTCTGTTTTCCAAAAGACACAGACAATTTTGAACAATGTTTATCCAAGTATGTTGTCCAAAACCAAAGAAAACAAAGCAGTAATTGAAGCTTGTTCTTTATGTTTTGTTATTGTATGTGTTTGAGAGTTATGCAATATTACTATTGTCTCTCTTCCCTTCACTTACGCTTCGGAGGAGCTGCAAACGTATTATCCTTTGATGTCATTGGATTGGTGATATTATAATGATGCAGATGCGGATCTCTATCTGTATATGAATATGCGATACAAGACTTTCAAAATTAATAATAAATGCAACAATATATACATATATGTATATATTTTGCACACTGTCGCATGTTTTATCGTATTCGATAGAATGATCATACAAAACAAACAAAAACCAACGTGAGTCTTTGGGTAACGGTGGAACCTCGCTCAAACTATAAATGCTATCTTGTAATGTGTGTGCTGCTGTTGTGGTTGGCAGTGGATATTGATTGCTCTCGGCCACACCATTCACAACATTGTTATGTGCGCTGATCACAGGAGGAGAACTTACGCCCGCCTGCTGTCTCACCAATTGATCCACTTGAGAACGAACGTCTTTCAAAGCGGCTTGGCTAGCTGCAGCACGTGCGCGCCACTTATATCAAGTATATCCAATGGTTATGTTTGCGTACATAAAGTGTAATGTATGTGATGTTTAATATGTAAGGTGTGGTTCGTTGATTTAGAATAATTTTTTTTTTGCAAAGAGAGTAGAAAATACGTATACTTCTCCGAGTTCACGGTTTAATATATGATTAAAGTCCAAAAGTATCTCTTGTACACGAAACTTTTCTGACTTGTGCCTGCAAATTTTCAATTTCCTTTTCCATATTTTTAGTTTTTTGATCGTTATGAACACCATTTATGTGTGAGTTTGGATTGGTTTGGACTTGTGCTATTTGACGATTGAGAAATATTATCTTTTTCAACAATTCCTCAGGGGTTATTAATCGAATAATTTCATTGTAACGCACAAATATTCCACATTTTGGTTTGCAATGAAAATAAGTAATGCCATTGAAACCTTTTTCATCGTCGTTTTTATTGTTATTTATTTATTTGGGAAAAGACATTTGTCCAAGCAACAAGCACGAGTGAAGGGATAGCAGAGATATTTCCCCTCCCTGTATAACTTCCATCACAATTTCCTAATGGATCAGTAAGTTCTATACCTACCAATTGTGCCGTTTCCAATACAGCCTATTTTTTTTTTTTTTACTTTTTCCTTTTTTCTTTTTTAAGAAATGCTCACATACCCTAATGACACCGATTGCTTGCGAAGACAGAAGGACAACGTCTCCTTCTGTTACTTCTGTGTTGTAAGGGTCAATCTTGTGCATATTATCTTTCACAATAGAAAAATCGGGGAGGAATTAAAAAATAATGTACGTCTTGAAGGATGCTATTGAATTTTCAAATGTTAAACCCTAACTTGTAAGAAACAACAAGTTCAAAAAAAAGTTACTTCTGTTTCTTTTCACTCAACAACAATTGCGCTAAGACAATATGCAACAATAAACATTGATAACATTATAGATGTTGAGTTTGGTTTATCACTTAAGCACATTTAACGTGTTGAACATCTTCATTTTGAATGTAATTGATGCGTCTTGTCTGGTGCCAACAAAATTTTCAATTTTGATCCAATAGCAAGCATTACTCAAACTTGTTTGTAATTGATTTAACTGTAAAATTCAATCTCATTTTCATCACTTGTGGATAGATGTCCACAATATAACATCATGTGCAAACATCCTACATTTAATTTGATCTTGAATTGAATATACAGTGCAATTGATATAAAACAATAATAACAATATTACACTAACTTCAAATTTTTTTAAAATATAATTTATTGAATTCAATAACGCTTACAAGACTAGATTTTCGATGAAATTATCCAATTAACATGCATAAGTCACTGAACTGAGATCGAATAATGAATAAATTAATTAAGTCATTCGCAATGACAATTCCAATTTGTTGTGCCAAGATTGGAGTGATATTATGTCAAATAAAATTGTGATTATACTTTATAACTACGTATAATAATAAGATTAATCTAGATATGGGTTTGTGATTGTAACAATATTTGATATTTTACATAATATTGTGAATAACTTAAGCATTATTCTTATACTGATGCGCCAAAGAACAAAGATAAAATGGAAATGAAAACATGAAACCAAAGAAAAGGACTAATAGAAAAAAGAACAAAAGAAAGATCAACAATGATCAAAGGTAGCATTACAAAAAATTTGATGATGAAATCTTACGCTAAAACATGAATTGGCAGAGATTAAATCAACATTCTGGCAATACAATCTTTCTTGCAAGCAATTAATCAGATGTTGATACATATGTGGATTGGAAATCGATCAAGAGATAACATTATTCTAGAATAGCAATAGACTTCTGATAACAAATCTGTTTACATATTGATATTCGCAATATTAATTTTAACAGATTTTATTCTAAGTCACAAACATTAGAACTAAATTTGCATCAGAAGCACAATATGTCTGTTTATTGCAAGAAGGATTTATATCAAAAAAAGAGGGAAATCTATTATAATTTACAGTATCTTTATGTTCATCACTGGAGTATTATGTTGAAGAGTTTATATTCAATTTAGATCATTCGATAACATGACTGCTTTCAGGTGGAAATATAGTGTACTGATCAAAAGAAACAATATTATTCTGTAGTTTCTATTGCAAACAATTCAATATTCAAGAATTCGAGCAAGAATTACAACATGATATGAAAATCATATTGTCATTGAAGGAGATTGTAATGCAAATCATTCAGTAAAAAAAAAATATTTATTTTAACATACTTCATAATTAATATCAACATTACAAAAAAGTTGCATTTTGAAAGAGATTGAAGACAGAAGCAAATAGACACTGCGACATCTTGCATTGTTTAAAAGAATTCTGAATAATCGTTTCAAATATTTTTAACGATTTCGTCGTGGCAAAGTAAAAAAAAAATTTTTCTAGTTAAATTTTTTTAGTTAAAAAATTTTTATACTAGTTGAAAGTCTCAGATATCATAAAATGTCAGATATGTTAACTACTCAACGGTCCAAACAAAGTGCAGGAACAGAAAGCCATGATGATTATAAGAGTTAAAATTTTTTTTTTTAGTTTTCTTTAATTTTTTGAAAGAAGCCGATTGAATATAAATATTTTATGATACTTCAACACTTCGAAAACAAGGACTTAGAGGATTCGGTTGAGCAACGCTCATGCAGTCACAATGACTATACACAGAGAAGAGCCAAATCGTTTTCACAATCGTTGATTGATCTTAACTTACAACCTTTGAGATTTGGTTGTTTTTTGAAATTTCAATTATTAATCAAAACTTGAAATATATTTTTTCGCTTGTTGTTGTTAATTATGTGTGAGTTTGATGAATTTTTGCTGATCTTTTACTTTTGTTTTCGTTTTCTTTATGCTCTTTTCCTGCGTTCATGCCATTGACATTACTTGTGAATTTTGATGTCCAATGTATTGTTGCTTGCACCAAACTTTTGGGAAACTCCATAATTCCCAAATAAGTATATTAACACATCTGGTTCTATACTGTTACGCTTCCAACTTTGAATTTCATTTCAATTCAATACTTATTTTGGCAATAATAGCTTTAAGATTGTTGTTAAATGGGAGAATGGTAAAAAAACTATTTTAACGTTTTATTTTTGTTATAGGATATCAGTGTTTTGACTTTCAATTCTTAAATTTGCATTTCATGACCAAAACTTGTTTCAAAGATGAATTTCATGATCTTTGAAAGAAGATTTTATCATAGATAAAATCTTGTGTCTATTGCGCCGAATAGAAATTTCGAGAAATCAATGTATGCAGCAAAAATGAAAACAATTCATTCAAAAAAGTGGCGTGTTGATTTAATTACAATTGAAGAAATAAGTTACCAAAATGCGTAAAGAAGTATAATGTACAGTGTATAGTCCAAAAATATCTTAAATTGTGAAATGAAAGTGGCATATTTTTTTATTTCGTTTCCATACTTTTTGAATCTTCGAATTTAATCAATTCTGTAGATTTTGCACACATATTTAAGGAAACAAAACTTTGATACCTTAAAACTGCGAGAGTATGATTTACACTTAAATGTAAAGTTTTAAAGATAGTACGAACTTCTATTGGCATTTCAGAATACAACGGACCAGAAGGAACATTTGGCAATGTAAAGGGCAGCTGCAAGACAAGGACGAGTCCGTTGAAGGAGGACTAGAAATACATTTACGAGATGTGCTAAAATCCGGTTCAATTGACAGCAGTGAACATGACAAACGAATATACATTGTTGACAATAGAAAATGCATTATTGTGATGTCGGGAGATTTAGAAGCAGAAATCTAAAACGATACGTAGAAATTCCAAATGGCCAATTGGCCCACTGCTTAAGTATGTATATGTACTCAAAGATTTAGTTATTTTTGCCGAAAGAAAACGAACCATTACCAAGACAGTCAATACGAATGCTGACTATTCATCTGGTGCGGATACAGACAATGAAACAGCACAAATAATAGTGAGAATAACAATAATCAAGAAAACGAAACTAGTACACAAACAGAAACTGGCACGTCCAAAAAAAACAATGATGGCAGCAAAGATCAACAGTTTCCTTGACAATTCGTGTGAACAAACATTCAGATTGGAGACATTTTGGATGATAAAGTTTTAAACCTTTTTTTTTACACTCCATACAATAAGTAGCGCGTGTACGGACATCGATGTCATATTAAAAAAAAATTTAATGTTATCGAAAAATCAAACTCTGAAAATAACAACAACAAAAAAAGGTAGCTAAAAGAAATGGTATGAAGCTTTTATTCGCTTTATTGGCAAAGAGACACAGAAAACGCTGGCAAGGTAACTGTCCATTTCTTTTGCTGGTCTGAACAATGTGACGAAGTGACAACAATATGCAATTATTAGCGACTGGCTTTACGTCATACACAAAGGGACTTATTGTCAACCACAAAAATCTTCATATACTAGTTATTCCAGTGGATACTCGAGCATGTCCTCTTGTTATGATCCACGCAACAAGTCATTCCGGAACAAAAAGATGTGGTCGGATTGAGTAATTTGTGTTTCATGAACTCGACCGTTCAATGCTTGGTACAATCTCCACACTTGACAAAATATTTTTTGAGTGAGACTTTGTTCACCATATCAATTACAACAACCCACTGGATTGGAAAAGCAGTGTGTACTCAGTTATCGAAGGATATGTTCAACAACAAGTAAAGAGTTGTTGCGCCAAGAAAATTCAAAGATGCAGTTGCTCCAATGTATTACAAAAACGTATCACATATAATACATATACATTGTATTGTATTTTTGTTAAATAAACAAATAAGATGTTACAAAAACATAATGAAATAAAATGCATTTGTATGCTTGATACTACAAACATGAATGGCCTGAATGAAGATTTGAACTAAATTCAAGAAAAACTACCGAGGAAGCGGTCGAGTAGAATGGTCGTTCCGATAATGTGGCAGCAGATACATGTTGTACATACTTGAAATGTAACGTGTTGATCATTGTCGATTTGTTATAATGTCAGTACAAATCGCGTGTGGAATGAACAGATTGTGAACTAGTGTCGATTGAATTTGAGCGCTACATGTTCTTGCAAGCGTACCACTAATTGTATATGGAATCCAAGTTCAATATATGAGTATTTTAAATGCAATTGTTTGTTTTTCTCTTGAAACTATACCTGAGTTTGATTGTACGATATCTTTACAAATAGATGCTGAAAGTAGAGAATATTTCAATATTGAAAAAAAACATATATATGATTTAGGAAATTAATAGTCACAGTGCAGGACGTTCTCAGATGATGTTACATTGAGAACATATTTACCAATTATGAAAGTAAATGTAAATATAATTGTAATTTATAAAAACAAGTTTGTACAGTGTATAATTATGTACATTTGACATTACTAGTTTCATACTGTGAATGTAATATAACATAAACTAAGTATGTAATTTCGAATGCAACAATAATAAGTAAAATTTTATCACAAGTATATTCGATAGTAAAAATTTCACGAATCAATATGTTAATTGAGGAAAATCAATAATGATATTGAAAGTGATTTAAAGATAAGCTGTATATTGAAATTATATCATAAATTCAAAAAAAATATATTAAGATGATGTGACTTTTGTCTGTTTTGAGTTGTGGGCAGTTTTGTTTAAGATTCTCTATAAAAAAAAAATATTTTTCTTCTGTGAATCCAACTTATAACTATTTAAAAATAAAATAAAATAAATATGAAATTGGCATTTCAAATGTACATAATGATTAATATTCACATAGAACAAATTACTCACGAATATTCCAATATTTCTACATTCAATCAAGTCACCATTCAAATAAAATACTTTCAAACTACCAAAAAAAAATTTTTTTAACTAGTAAAATTTTTTTTTATCGTGATAAAAAATCTTTTTACTAGTTGAAAACTTTCAGATATCAGATATTGCGATTTTGCGCGAGATCAGTATACAAGATAACAAATGAAACAACCAAAATGAACAGTCGATTAAAAATTAAATTTTTTTTTCACTTGTTGTTGATTGTATGATAGTTTTTGATATGTTTTGTTGAGTTGATAAGATTACATTTGAGAACGTCTGGAAAAGAATATGCAAATACTTCGTTTTCTGGAAATTTCCGCACAGTATTTGGTCATTTTGGATATCAGCGAGCATGCATGGTAGCATTGAGAATGGATATGGTATTGATATACCTGATCACAGAAATCACCAACGACAATCCAGTAACGTCGATACAAATTGCACAAAACGCCAGATAGTGAATTAGCGGATGACTTGTGAAGAAAGCAAAGTATCAATATTCAACATTTCAAGTTGTATTACATAATCAAGTATACAACAAAACGAAGAAAAGGAGATTGATGAAGTCAAACTTGAAAACGTATGGAAGAAAAATATGCAAATTAAACGATAATTCCTGTGTGAATACGCCAACGATTATAGTCACTACAATCAAGTCC
>ASPP01008888.1:0-14033 GCA_000512085.1 Reticulomyxa filosa
CAACAACAACAACAACAACAACAAACACAAATCTTTTCATAGTGACATGTCCAACATACAAGACATTGAAATGAAGATTAAACTCGAGTTCTTAGAGGCCATTCGTGGCTGTGCCAAAACTCTCGCTTTTGATAGGTACGAAATTTGCACACACTGCCAAGGGTCTTCCTACGAACCCAAGGCCTTTGAAAATGCCTGCCAAAAATGCCAAGGCACTGGCCAACTACCTTCATTTGGACAGAATTTCATGCAACATATCCCTTGCTCCAACTGCCATGGCTCGGGCAAAATTGTCATGAAGTGCATTGAATGTCATGGCGATGGGCACATCCTTTGTCGCAAACAATTCACTGTCACTTTGCCAAGCGGCATTAAACCCAATGAACGTGTCAAAATTTTCAATCAGGGTCACATCTTGCGCAATGCAGTTTGTTTTATTTAAAAAAAAAAATATATATATATATACACATATATGTATATAGAAGGAACAGAAAATTCTGTCCAAGAAATTTCTGGAATTTTCTTGACACTGAACTGTGAATCCCGTTTTATATGTCAAAATAATAATAATGATAATAATAACAATAATAATGCTCCAACAGAATAACGGACAAGAAGTAAAGCAAGGGAATCTATGGATTGAATGTGAAGTGAAAGAACACGAACATTTTGTACGAGTTGGGAACGATATTCATGTAACAGCACATATCCCAATCTCTTTGGCATTAATCGGAGGCTCATTTGTGATTCCAACCATAAATGGGCCTACAGTGATGAGCATATCCCCTGGCGCAACCTCAGGAGACTACAAAGTGTTAGAAGGAAAGGGTGTACTTTTAAACACAACAGCCGACAATGTACAACGCAACATCGAAGAGAACGATGAGAAAAAAGGCAATCAAATTGTTCATTTGGAAGTCGATTTGCCAAACATAATGGAAATGCCAGAAGAGCAAAGACGATTGCTACATAGTTATGCCAAACTGGACAAAGAGCCCTATGTTTGCAAGCCGAGTTCATTCGCCGTGCTCAAGCACATGAATGACTGGGACACTTTGTTTGGAGGGAGAAAAAAAAGATTTAAGAAAATGCATAGCTTTGGCATCGATTTGAATAATGAAAAACAAAGTAATGCAACCATGAATGAATATTGGGGCCAAAAAATAAAACAAATGTCGAGTGATTTTGATAATAGTTTTGATCAGCATTCCGATTCACACAACAACGATGATAAAATAGACTGGGAAGACTTTGAACTTAGCTTTGATGAGCCAAAGAGCAACACAACACAGACACACAACCAAAGTAATACAAACGAAGAAGCCGATGACAATTCTCAAACCAAAACACAAGAATTAAGGTTTAACGGTGTCATCGGAGATGACGAATCTGGAAAAGTATAATAACCTCGTTTTTTTTCGATTGCTTTTAGTTTTTTCTTTTCGAAAAAATTTATATTAAAAAAAAAAAAAACAACAAAACTATCAAAGCTTGGCTTTTGCAAAACGTTTTGATTTTTAGTCCATCGCAAAAGCATTATTTTTTGTGTGTCGAACTTATTCTTAATAAAAAGAAAAAGAGATTATCTTACAAATAAGGCTGATTCCCTTATCCCACAACGACCTCGACAATTTTTTGTATGAGCAATATTTAAAAAAAAAAAAGAAAACAAACAAAATTTGTCTTAGTTTCCGTTCTTTTTTTAAGATACATTTGTTCGCATGCTTACCACCCATTTCCACCTTCGCCGCCTTCACCGCCTTCGCCCCCTTCTCCACCCCCGGCGGCGGTATTTCCCTCTGCAGTGATAATCTCCCCTTCGCCAGGGGTGAGCATGTCGTCCTCCTCCATCACAGCATTATCACCAGAGGGGGCATTAGCATGCGATTTTGGCAGTTTGTTGGCATTGTGTAGGTTGGGGTGTGTTTTGTACAATTCCTCCAACTCCAAATCTACATCATTATCGTCTTGTTTGTCCTTAGTCTTAGCATTCTTTTTGTTATTGTTATTGTCGACTTTGGGCGAAGCGATTCGAATTTGAACCACTTCGGGTTCCTCATCGCTCTTGCTTTCTTCCTTGCGTTTCTTTTCTCCCTTGTTCAGCAGCGCCGGCGCGACAAGGACAGGCGCAACAGCCGCGTTGTTTGCAGGCTGCGCCATAACCAAGTACGTCTGTCCGTTGATCACAACCTGTTGCAGCACCGGTTGTTGTTGTTGTTGTTGTTGCACAGGGATGAGCATGACCGGCGGCGATTGTCCAGCACCTGCCGGATTGAGAGCCGGCATAGCCGAGATGACATTAGCAGCAGAAGCAGCAGGGACTGGTGAAGCACGAGGCGAAGCTGCAGGAGAGGCCGAGCGCGAAGAAGAATAGGGTACAGGTGCATCTTTGGGACTACTTTGAGCAGGGTGGTTATTACGTTTCGAGTCGACTTTGGTTTTGACATCGATCCGTCCCAATTGCGCTTGCACTTGTGCTTGTGGTTGTGGTTGCACTTGCGCTTGTGCTTGCGCTTGCGCTTGTGCTTGTGGTTGTGACTTTATTGGTCCCTCATCATACTCTTCTCCATTGAGAGTATCTCTTGGGTTACCCTCCTCGGCAATGGCATCTTGCAAACTTTTTTGATTGTTTAGTTTACTATTATTTTTCTTAAACTTATTATTATTATTATTATTATTATTATTATTATTATGATTGCTACTGGAAAATTCACTTGTCGATTTTGCGGTGATCATCTTGTGCTTCTCTTTGCTCTTTCGTAGCCAACGCTGATAATAGTACACTGCGATAACGCAACAGATCAAACCGAACAACACGATAGGCACCAAGATACCTGCGCCAATGTGAATACTCGTATCGCCTCCCCCTGTCCCTCCCGACTTGTTCGCTTGCAGTGTGCACGACACATTATATTTGTAGTATGTTCCGAATTTCCGTTGCGACTTCGAATTGTATGCCGTCACGCCCGAGTCGTTATAGTCGTTTCTGCATCCATCAATGTACATCACAAATTCATCTAATGACGAAGAGTTACTACTGCCGCAGTCGATTGTATTCAAAAACACTTGCTTTGTCATCACTGCTGCTCCTTTGCTTTCGTCGTATTCACATACAAACTGAAAACTGCTCGACGAATTGCGGTTGCACACTCCAAGGGTCACTGGGTAATTGTTGAATTCATACATGTCGTAGTCGCATGTTGTGTCGGCGCTACTTTGCATCGCAAACGACGTATACTGCGCGTAACAGCCAGTGTTGCCATCGCATCTGTACGCTATCCCTGACGAATGCGTATATGTCTGCTGCTGCTGGAGATTGTCTTTGCTGCAACCTACGCCTTTATACACTTCCAACGTTACCGTGTCCTTCTTCTTGTCGCATTTGAAGTTGTAACTAAATGTTGATGATATCGTTCGGTCGAAACACACGTCCGGTGCATAGTTATCTCCTTTGTACGTCACATAATTACATGTCGAACTTTGACTTTCAACCAACACGCAACTGGCTAAAAAAAAAAAAGCGAGCAATGTAAAAGATTGATGCAATTTTATCATTATTTTTTTTTTTCCCTCCTTCTTCCAATAAAAAAGGAATAAAGTCCCTCTTTGTGCTTCATTTTAAGTACGCCAACTCCAATTGTAAATTTTTCAAAAAAGAAAAAATTGTGTCTTTTAATTTTTCCTCATATGCTAATATAAATGTAAAGTTTATCTGCAAAACTTTTAAACGATTGTTTCCGTAACGAAAGAAACGAGCGCAGACAAAAAATCTAGAAAGAGAAGGAAAGATAGATATCGAAGAGACTCAAAGAATTGAAAATGGTGAAGCAACATCCTCAACAAACGGAACAATACATCAGTGGAAATCCTTGTAAGAGTCTGCACGATAGCTTTTTTCTTATTTTATTCCAAGAATCGTAAGCACTGACTTTTGCCAAATATAGAAAATGTTCAGATTAAAACAAAAAACATACTAGTGAGATACTGAACTGTGCAGGCCTTTCTCACGATGACAACGAAGGAGGGAACCTCAAAAGTTCAAGTTTGTTTTTTAAAATTGTAAGTAAGAAGTGAGCTGAAGATGGGTCTAAATGTAGCTACTGGCAGTCTCTTTTATAAACAAAAAGAAGAAAGAAAGAATTGCACTAGCAATAAAGAGACGAGTTCATCGTCACGCTCAACAAACTGTTTTTGATTATTGCAATTAAAATAGTAGTATGCGTTAGTTTCTTGTATAAAATAATTCAGAATTAATTATTCAAACTGAAAACATATTGTTAATCTTAAAGTAGGACAGATCCAAAATGTTGACGGGTTTGTTATTAAATATGTTAAGTTTATTATTATTTTAAATCAAAATGCTTGACTGTAGTACTCATGATGTCGTAATAAGTAGTTCTCGCACTACAAGTGAACTTTGGAACCATTTTATTCTAACAAACACACTACTCACTTTCACGACTTGTCTTTTCTCTTTCACTTGTTGAATCTTGTTGTTTGTTGTCTCTTTTATTTAAATTATTACTCTTTTGTTTTAAATTGTTCAAAAGAGCGAAAACCTTTCGTATTACAGTTTGCGCACTTCTTTCAGCAGCAGAAAACCCACAATAGACGATGCATTTTAAATAGTTAAAAGTTTTCCGTGGACATTACGGTAAGATTAGAAGCATAAGATTTCACCAGATGAAACAATTTGCACATGGGATGTAAAGTCTATACCACATAGAGTTTCGCACCAGTTGGATGGATGCAATTGTTATTGTATCAGCTGGTAATGTGATTGAATCAGATTCTTCAGGGGAGTACAATTGAAATATTGAAGAGGAGAAAAATAAACAGAAATGTTCATAAAGAAAAGATTGATTTGAAATTGTCAACTGGTTAAAAAAAAAAAATAATAAAATTTTACATCAATTTCGTTGTGCCTGGATCACAAGGCAAAATAATAATTACCTCACTTTTTTTTTTATGCAATCGTCTGGTATCTGGAAAATATTTCACATCATACGTATATGACACTTTTCAAACTTTGTTCTACGATTGTTTTTTTTTCTTATGAAGAAAACAATGTCTTTAGTGGAAATCTAACATTATTCTATGACAGAACGAAGGAAAAAAAAAATAATATTACTGTATCCACAGTTTATTCAACTTTTTTTGTACAGATTGCTTAATGTATTTTCTGTTAATCCATTGGCTCATTGCGTAGACTGCTCGGTACTACATTTTGAAGAAAAGTTTAGAATCCTTTAGACAGACATTATCCTAAAAAAAAAAAAAAAATTTTGTCAAAGACATGCCGTTGAATGCTCAAAAGGCGGGTTTTAATTCGGAAGCTGGCTTATTTATCACTCTTGTGATCAGCTTGCTATGCGGTTTGTACTGTTTGTGGCTGTTGTACGTAGTCAAGCGCAACATGTGGGCAGTGTCACAAGAAAGACTAGAGTCCGAGATGGTAAAGGAAGTGCAGCTATCCATCCAGAGGAATGGCACGACAGTAGAAATGAGTATAAGTGAGTCAACTATCCCAGAAAAGAGTAGCAAAAGACCTGTGGTCATTGACTCCAGGATCAGATGGATTGTGACGTTGTATATCATTGGATGCATTTTAACATGCATTGGAAACGTGTGTGAGCACTTGATCTACGCATTGGCGGAGAATGCCGGGCGAGCCTGTGTGCGCGGATTGTACATAGTGTATATGCGAATGTTTATTGAGGGGCTATTGTATTCGTTTTACTTAATGCGTACAGCGGTACTTTTGCAAGGAACTGCCTTTGAAATATCCAAATGTCGACAATATTTTTTTGGGATTGCGCCCACAGTTACCTTTAGCAGCGTACTGTTTGCATATAATTTACGCTTGCAGCTCTTTCACTGCAGCAGAAAAGGCATTGCAGCAGATGTACTTTTTATACTGCTTCCCAGTGTTCAATGGTTTTGGAATGTCACGTTATTTGTTTTTTTGGTATATCATGTCCACAAAGTTAAAAAAAAAAAAAACAACCTTTTTTTTAGTGTGTACTTGTAGCTACAAATAAGTACTTTTTTTTTTATTTAAAAAAAAATAAAAGATTGCTAACGAGAAGGCTATTTCAAGCAGTCAAATCAAAACAGACTTAAAACAGTATTTGAAAAAACTGTTGCGGTTGTTCTTATTAATGCAGATATTTACTTTTACTCTCTATTTGGTTGGGATTGTGCCCGGTTGGGATGAAGCCCTTTGGTCGGTCGTAGTCATTGACCTCTCTGTTAATAGCTCCACTATGTTGTTGTCATTCAGTTTTGCAAAACCTGCTTTTGATATCATTTGCTTATGTACATCGCCCAATGCCAATGAAATGTAATACATCTACGTTGTGCATACCATCCTATGCAGCCGAGAAAAACAAAGGGGAGGCACATGAGTCGTGAAACGTAAAACTCTTTTGAATTTACAAAAAGTAGCTTTTTTTTTTTGTTCTTTTGTGATCGCATTTGTGCATTTGCTTGCATGTTTTTGTTCGAAACTTTTCGTAATGTGCATATTTTTTGAAATATCTTAACTTTATGTGAAGCTTAAGACTCGTACATAAAAAAAAAAAAAAAAGATGGCCTTGGTCCTGACTAATAGTTCAACTAACGTATAATAATACAACGGATAATCGTACATCTCAATTCAAGGCCACATAACAAACGCTCCTCAAACCGCAAATGCAAGTCGACTGGGATTATTGCAGAAAAAACTCAATACTAAAATGCAACAATATGACCAATTTTCTCAAGAGAAACAAAATTAAGTCTCTTTTTTGGTGCCACATTTTATTGTTCAAAAAAAAAAAAAGTAAATTTTTCTTAATGATAAAATTTCCTAAAGTACAATATGATCAAGCAAGAAAATCTTAGGCAACTCTAATTCATATACAAATAATTAAAAGAGTAAAGATTAATCGACAATTATCCAAATATTCATCCAATTCTTTTATTTTCTCTTTGAAATTACAAATTAGCCTTTCCGATGTTTTTCTTCCCCTTATTTTTAGAAATCTCTAAATCTTGTTGAAATTGATTTGTACACATCACATTTAGGACATTAATTTGTTTTTTCAATGCTTTATTTTTGGAGTACTGACATCCATTATAAGGTTGAACTGGACATGTGTAATTTTATTATTCTCGAGATATTGTTTCAAATAATTCTCTCCAGCAATAAGCTGTCCGTTCGTGTTTTCATGCTCAGGACAATCGATGATTTGCAACTTGTTTGCAAACTGAACAAATGAAATCATTGATTTGTTCTTTTTCATTCAAGCATGACAGACTTCAGTTAAAATTTTTTCTTTCCTTTTCTCATCTTCTGCTTTGCTCATCTTTTATTTATTGATTTTGGGGTATTATTATCAATTTCCCAGAGTTTTTTTTAAATATTTTTTTTTCTAAGGAGTTTTTTTAAGTGTACCAGAACCACAAATGTATGGACAAACACAAGCTTGATAAAATGTAAAAAACAAGTACAATTATACTAATGATTTTATCTTGTAAAAAGTGCAACATTTTTACCAGATGAACAATCAAATTGTGATATTGATATAAAACCAAGTGAAGCAACAAATACAAACTTGCATGATTTCTGTATTGAATGTAGTTAAGTATGATAACTGTATTAAACTAAAGAGTTTATTCTAACAGTTGTAAACCAAAAATACTTAACATAAATATGTTAATTATTTTATTCAATTTACTTAAACAAATTTTTTATGATTGGAAAAAACGATACTATCCCCAAATACAAATTGGGCCCTTGCATGAACCATAACACAAATTAACACCACAGGTATTATTACTATTACCTTTTCGGTGGTTTTTAATTGTAGGAATTTAATACATAATATTCCATTTTCTTCATCCTTATTTCCATTGATTACATGCAATTCACTTTTATTTGATCGAATATCCCAAAATCGAATTGTATTATCAATTGATCCAGAACATATTACATTTGAGCTACAACCAATTTCAGTATTATTGACTACAAATGGTGAGTATTCAACAGCATACACATAACTTGTATGTCCTTTGAATACTTGAATTTTCTTACCAGATCGAATGTCACATAAACAAATATTTTTATCAGATGATCCAGATAATATTGTATTTGCGCCACCAATAATTCCTAATTCATTTGATCCATATTTTACACTCCACACTGTATGTTTGTGCTCATTGAGCATAATGAGTTGTTTGGTTGTTTCTATATCCCATAATCGAATGGTATTATCCCATGATCCAGAACAAATGGTATATCCATTACCACCAATCACACCAATAATATTATTACTGTTGTTGCTATTGCTTTGCAATGGTGAAATGTCAACACACCAAATACCATCTTCATGTCCATTGAAAACATGTAATGATTTGGATGCTTCAATATCCCATAAACGAATAGTACTGTCATGTGATCCAGAACATAAATATCTACTACCATTAAATGATGAGAATTCAATGCCACAAACACCGGCAGTATGTCCATTGAATACTTGGAATTGTTGATTATTTTCAAAATCCCAAAAGCGAATAGTTTTGTCATTTGATGAAGAACAAATGATGTTACGGTGATGCTTATAGTAATAATATAATGAAAATTTTGCGCAATACACTGAATTTGAATGCCCATTGAATGATTGAATTAGCTTGTTGTTCTCAACATCATATACACAAACTGTGTTATCATATGATGCAGAACAAAGTAAATATCTACTACCAAATATTGAATAATCAATATTCCATACATAATCGGTATGCTCACAGAAAGTTTTAAGTAATTTAGATGATGAACGAAATATATCAAGCATGAAGAAGATAGAAACCTATGTTATAATCAAATACATTTTTAAATATTTTGTTTATCATTGAATTAAACATGAAAAACAAGAAAACATAACATAATTCGCAACAAGTTTGTCAAAATCACGTATCCATCCTAATTTAATGTTTAATATTCGAACCCAATGTTGAACAATTAATTGAATTTCCTCTTTTTCTAACTAATTCAATCAAATATTACATATGATAAAAACTAAAAGCAGCTACCTTTCAAAAATATTTGCTAAAGCTTACCAATGAAAGTTGTGTTGCGGCTTGTTTTTCATTGTTGGTGGTCATGTCTCAATTTCTTTTATGTTCTTTTTTGAGTTTCAGATGTATGAAGAAGTTTTCAAAACACTTAAAAAAGGAAAGCAACTTATTCAAAACTGAGTTTAATATTTTGAATAAAGACTTTTGAAATGTAACAATTGTTGCAAACTATAATTAGGATTACAACTCCAATACGAATTGAACATTGAATATGTTTGTTCCTTTACTAAATTTACAGATAGACAAACATTTGACTTTTGTCAAAATGATTTCTATTTTAAAAAAAGTTGAATGCCAGTTGGGGTCATTCAACAATACGATAACTTGGTTATCGTATTCGTTTGTGTGTTTGTTAAAAACAGTACTGTCTTTCGAATGTTATTATTTGTTTGTACACACCAATTGTTGCTAATGATAAACAGTACTTGTCAATTGATAATTTGCTTAGATAATACCATAATAAAGAAAGTAGATTCATGACTGTTATAAACTAGAAAAAAACTCTATTTTCTTAAAAAAACTTGGAAAAAACTTTTTTGGAGTTGACAAGAGTTTTTTTTACACGAGTTGTAGTTCTTTTTTAAAAAGGGTTTAGCTTTAAAAAAAAAAAGCTGAACAGCTTAATAATTCCTCAATCTTAACAATATGGGTAATCAAAACACAACTCCCTTTCAAAGTTTAAAGGCTTTACCCACTCCACTTTCTCAATCTCAATGTGTGCTATATAAACACGAACTTCTAATTTGTGGAGGTTACAACCAAAGAACTTGTTATTCTTATCATACAATCAAAAATGAATACATGAATATCTGCTCGTATCCAAATAATGTTAAATTAGATGGACACTGTGTAGTGAAACTGATAGATAATAACAACAAAGATAGTAATGAAATCACGTTGTTATCTTTTGGTGGAGATAAAAATAATCGACATACATTGGTAATGAAATATGTAAGTGTTTGGAGTAATGATAACAATAATGACAATGAAATTAATACATTAAACAATTACAATAAATGGATTCCTTTTACAGATAATCATAATAATCCGATTGTCATTGGAGGAGATAAAGATGCATATCAAGGAGCGCGTGGATTGATTGGTGGAAAAAATAATAATTTGTTATTTATTACTTACTTTCATAAAAATATTAGTGTATTTGATTTAAATAAATTTCAATTTATTAAACATGATAATTTACCAACAGATTATATTGGTTATCATTGCTTTGTATCAAAACCAGAAATGATAAAAAACAATAAAAATTATGAAATGATATTATTTTGTAAAAAGACAGGATTATCAATTATATATGATGAAGATAATAACATTTTTCAATTTAACCAATTATCTGTTTTTGATGATATTTCATCATTTCGTAATTATGCATATCTATGTATCAATGATATTATCTTACTCTTTGGTGGAAGTTATTTGGATGTTGTTTCAAGTCAGTACACAAATATTCAATTCGAGAAAACAAATGGATGACATTTCAAAACACTTTATCAAATCCATTGTGTCATTGTGTTGCAATATTAAATGAAGATAATGCGTATATACATATTATTGGAGGATTGAATGACAATACTAAGTCTGTGTTAACTCATACAAAAACGAAAGTGAGTGAATGGTTGAATGAAGAAGAAATTAAAAAGGAATTGAATTGAAAGTGAAAAAAGAAGAGAATAAAACAGTAAAAAAAGAAGAAAATAAAGTAAAAAATGATAATATTTTTTTTGTTGATTTGAAATTGTGCAAATGCAAATTCGTTTTTTATTTTCTTGAAATAGGACATGAAAGAGAAAGATGAACAAATAAGAAAGAAAGAACAAAGCGAAAATAATATTAATGATATCAATGATATCAATGTTATAAATATATTTTCTTTTGTCTTTTTTTTTGTATTGAATATATATTTAAAAAAAAAAGGAAAAAATAAATGGATGGAATGGTGGAATCAAAGAGAACAAAAAGACAAAACAGAAATAATTGAAAAGTTTAAAATAATGTCAAATGAACAATTTGGATTATGGTTATTGAATGAATGCAAATGGAAAAATGAGATCACAAAAGATGATATTGATCCTATTCGTTTTTTACTTAATACTTATATTAGTTTTGTTATAACAAATCAAGATAATAAAGAAGATGAAGTTAATTAATTATATTATTTTTGATTGAATGAAAACAATAAATATATATTATATACATATATATATAAATAGTTAATAGCATATGTGATAATGGATGAAAAAAAAAAATTGATAAAAATGAAAGAATTAACATTTGAAGAACTTCTTCGACAAACTTATAATTGTTTAGAATCAAAATCTTTTCAAAAAATTAACAAAGAAAATTTAAAACTACAGTTAGTCGATATAAAGAATAATATTATTGAATCAGATGAATCTGTAAAGAAAGAATTTGCAAATAACAATGAACCTATATTTAAAATTATTTGGACTTCATTTCAACAACAAACAATACTTGGAAAAACAAAAACAATAAAAAATGCATTGGTGATAATGATTGCTATAAGTGAATATGATGATAATAATATATGGAAAAATCTTAAGAATGTAAAAGAAAAGGATATACATAATTTTAAACAGTTATTTGAACAAGAATTAAATTATGAAATTGTATATAATCAATCTCCAAAAATGACAAAACAAGATGTTCAAACATTTTTGGCCAAATTAATTGTAAACTATGAACTTCATGAAAATAGTCATAAATATGATGGATTAATAATTATTATTTGTGGACATGGAGAAAATGGAAATATGTTAGTAACAAGTGATGGAAAAGATGTATCAATTGATAGAATACGTTCATCATTTAATTGTCATGAAATGGAATCATTTAAAGATTTTCCTAAAATTTTTATTATTGATGCTTGTCGTGGTGAAGGTATTCCAAAAACTCATGAAATTGTAAAAAGAGGAAATGATATAACATATGGTCACAATGATGATGGATTTTTAGTGATTTGGTCAACTACAAAAGGACATCAAGTAGCTGATTTATCATTATTGAGCGAATGTATGAAAAATGTTGTCAAGTCAAAATATAAGAGTAGCTATCCATTTAAACAAATGTTGCAAGATATTAGAACAGAAATAAGAAGCAATAAAAGTAGTGAATGGTATTGTGTAGAAAGTCAAGATACCACAGATTATGACATTATTTTCCAACAAAGAAAATCTATGTAATTTTTTTTTTTGTAAGAAATAAGTAAATCGCATAAATTCAAAAAAAAATGTGTTCGTCACCAAACACGAATGGGACCTTTGTATAAATCATAATATAAAATGACCCCACAATAATCATTTATTTTTTCTTTATTCAATTTCTTCTTTTTCAGTGATATAAATTTAATGCATAATATTACATTATCTCCTTGATCATGTACAATTTCTCTTATTTGATCGAATATCCCAAATCAAATTGTATTACATTTGAATTATCTCCAATCTCAATATTATTTATTACAAATTGTGAATATTCAACAGACTATACATAATTTGTATGTAAATTTACTATTTTGGTTCGAATGATAAAATACAATATCATGTTTGTTTAGATCTCGAATAGAAAAATTTTGATTTTGATTTTTGTCTATCTTTCCAACATTTTGAGTAATAATTTATATACTTCCATCATTGGGACCTCTTTTTTTATTTATGTTCAAAAATGATCCTCTGTCAGTGATAGACAATTCTTTTCATCATTGAAAATTGTTGAACCAACCACTGTTACACAAAAATTTTTATCTTTTATCTTTGGAGAAATTACTTTCCTTCACTTTTAATATTTTTCCTTTAAAATTGCAACTATTTTTTGAATTCGAATTTGATTTATTCAAATATTTTCTTCTTCTTATCCTCCTCCTAATTTTATTCCTTCATTTGATTACCTTTTTTTCAAATCAAATTGTCGAGGACAAATTACTAATAATTCAGACATCAATTTTCTCATAGTTTTACCTTGCAAAAATTCGCAATGATCATGTTGTTGAATTGGACATTTTCCATTATTCTGTTTCAAATATTTTTGTAAACATTCTTCTCTAACCAAACAAACTTGCTCTTCATTCTCGTGTTCACCACAATTCAATTCCATTGCATTATTTACAATTTGATTGCAAATACAACAAATTAAAGTATTCAGTCTTTGTGCTTCATTTGTCAAGGAAATCCATGATTTATTATAACACTCTGAAAGAGAAAAAACTGTCCTTTTATTTTCTTTAAGTTTTTCTTCTCTTGTCTTTGTTTCAAATAAGGACATTGATCTTACTTATATAATAATGTATCAACTTTAGTTTAAAAAGGGTTTTGAAGGTGAAACAACAATATGGCATGCAATTCTTATGGTAATAATTTACAAAATTTGGATAGAATTTTCAAATTATTATTTTCTTTGTGTTTTTGAAAAAAAGCCTGTTACTTCTTACAAAATTAAATATGCATACACAGTTGGGTGTACATTGTTACAAAAACAATATTTCATTTTTGTTGAAAAAAATGACAATACAAATTAAGACCTTGCCTGAATAATTAAAATCCAAATTTAAATTGACTGAATTGAAATGGAAATCAAAAAACTTTATTCATATATTCATCCCCAAAAACAAATTAAATTTTTTGTACCATAACATAAATTAACACAGCTATTGCCATTTGATTTTTTTTCATTGTTGTTTAATCTCTTTTTCAATTCTATAAATTTAAGACATAATACTTTTTTATTTGTATTTATCACATACAATTCATTCTTATTTGACCGAATATCCCAAAAACGAATTGTTTTATCATCTGACCCAGAACATATCACATTTGAATTACCATCAATAACTTCACTACCGTTCTTTATAACAAATGGTGAATATTCAACACACGTTACGTCAT